>JABCKJ010000540.1:0-12653 GCA_018850815.1 Asterophora lycoperdoides
GCTGTATAGCCCCGAATGAGACGATTCCAAAACGCTCCACCTCAAGTCTGTACGCTCAGTGGTTGTCGAGAAAAACGTGACCACAGATTGAGCATCGAAATCACAATTTATTTGCATGTATTGAGCCGCACCAACTATTTGGAAAACGGCAATAAAAGAATAAATGTATGTGGTAGAAGATGTACCAAGATTGATGAAATATGCATCCACCTCGGAGACCTTGCAATACCACTTGCTCAGATTTTCCAGGCTAGCATGTAAAGCTTCTTCAACTTCATGGAAACGGGGAAGAGCAGCCATGTTTTCCCAACTTGCCTGGAGAAACTCAAGAACCGGCATCATGCAGAACACTGTTGGATCTTTCGAGCTCGAAAAGGTTTGCTTTGCCGAAGCAGGTTCCTGTCCAAGCAGTCAGCAGTCAGCTTTAACAAAGTGTAAACAAAAATGTAAAACACACCTTCAGGGCCTTGTGCACGACCTCAAGTTTCATCCAATCCTTCTTCCCAAGGCAAAAGTCACTGTAAGCCTTTCTGCGCAATGTCGGGACTTTGTCACTGTCGTTCGCAAGCATGACAAAGTGGTTGACAGCCTAAGGACAGTATTCAGCGAGCTGCAGTGGCCTTCATAAAAACTGAGAGTGGCTTATCTTACAAAGGACGAGAACACAGTTGAGGAAGGAGTACATAGAGGCCCAGCATGTCCAGATCCAGAGTACTAGTTGGAGCATAGGAACATCATTTTGAACACACGATTTCTTGAAGAATGCAGGTGCTTGAGGTGAGTTGCGAATCTGAAAAGATTACGGTGAGTAAATGTTGACTATGAGTGCTGAGATCAAAGACATGCCAGCTTGTTGATGGTGTGACTGTCTGAATGAAATGGTTTGCGGAAAGAGCGACTGAATGCTCCATACACCCGAGGCTTGTCAGGCACGAGACACAAAAGAAAAGTGATAGAACATACTGGATATAACGTTGCCCTGCATCCCAGTATTTCTCAACACACTGAAGCTTGTTCAATTCCTTCAAAAGCAAAGACATTGATGTGCCATTGTTTGGAGCATTGTCAGCAGTGGCCCACCCCAACTGGGAGAGAAGTGTTGGTCAGATGGTAATATTTATCAGACTAAGAAATGTACCTTGTTCTGTATTTCATAGCGCTCGAGGGTCTCCATGAGAATCCTTGCCGTGTTGGTCCCAGAATGGTTACCGTCAAGGTGCGTGAAGGCAAGCTGATGAGTGCACATGGTTCAATTGTTGTTGACATAATGTCCAGTGACAGAGAGGTAAGGGTCAGCAGCCTCTAAGGTCCAAGTGTCGAAGGTAATGGAAACCCTGCCTGGTATGTCGTGGAGCCATTTGCAGATCAGGTCTTCACATTCTTCAGCACGATTGATAATCTCATTGCAAATCTTTGAACAGTGAGGAATGTTGTGATTGTGGAGCAATGGTCAAAGATACCGGAGAAGCCCACAGAAGGAGCCCTTCTCGACCAGTTGAAATGCCTTATGAAACTTGAGTGATGAGTCAGGCATGATACAGTAGAGAAAAAAGACCTCATCCTCCATGACAATGAGTTCAATGATGTAATCTACCAGGCCTGCAGCCGTAAAGGCTGGGTGTTGCGTGACAATGCCATCCAGGCTTCCTTGGCATAAACTGAAATATTCATGAGCAAAGAGATGAAAAGATATATAAGGATATAAACACAGTGCACACCCATCAGCAGTCAAATTTGCAGTCTTCAGAAGAACTCGGGGGTTTGCTTTGAGGCCTAGCTTCTTGCAGCACTCCAAGTAGATTGTGACGTGATTCTTGTGCCTTAGGTAGAAGAATAAATAACTGTAGCAGAAGATAAATAATATGCATACCTTGCGATGTGTGTCCACAGCGTAGTCATGCCTTCCTTGAAGAAGCAATGCTGTCTTGCAATGCCAGCATTCCTAAGATTGAGGGGAAAGTTCAGTGGAGTGTGACAAATTGAAAGAGAGACATGCACCGGCAGACAGTGCACCAATGTCCGTCCTCATCTTTCCCGGTGTGCGGGTTAGTCCACTTTTCACAAACAAATATAGTGCAGACATCCGCTGTTCAATCTTTTTTGCGAAGATATCCAAGGGCCTGATTGAGAGTGAGAATGCCTGGTCAGTAGTCGAAGGATAAACAAAAAAAAAGATAGATGCACCTCATGATCAGCATTACCCATGGCCTTTGTGCTGGCATAATGTTCTTCCGCCTCCATGTCGGTCTCGAGTTCAGTGTCACCAGCCTCGTCATCATTCTCATCCTCAACTTCACTGGTGTTGGCCACTTCCTCACCACTTCCAGTTTCTTCAAAGTCAGAGCTGTTGGCCATGGTAATCCTTCGGCGATTCACAGGAGAACTACTGGTGGTGGTCGAGGCTGAGCGTTTCAAGCCTGAGGTTCTGGGAGCAGGACACTTGATGTTGTTGGAATTGTTGACGCAGTGTGAAGGGCAAACCTTGTGAGTGGAATGGCAAGATCCGCCAGCAGAGACAGCTGGGGCCTGAATGCTGGCAAAGAACGGATGCAACGGGGTCTTGTTGGCAGATACAGAGGCTGAGAGAGCGGGGAGGGAGTATTATCATCTGGGTTGTTGTAGAAGATAATCTCGGAGGCGTTGCGCAGTGTGCCATCAAGTGCAAGAGCACACTGGTCAGAAGTGGGGTTAGAAGACATGGTGAAAACTTCTCAGGGCGAAAACAAGAGTTTTTATACATCAACCAACGAGAATAAGAAATCTCATACATTATCAAAGGAACAGGATGAAGACAAGTTGACCATTGAAAGATCTCAACGTCGGTTGGAGCAAAGTGGCGCATGTCAACGTAGCTGTTTGTGCAAGTGTTTGGACCTGCCACAATTGGCTCGGAACACGTCTTCTGACTTTGTTGAACATTTGAAAAGAGTACTTAACATAGTGTGCAATAAGTTGTGAACAGCAAGCCGAATGCGACAAAACTGCAGGGAACTGAGATATGTGGCCGACGAACACATGAATTAAACAGACTGTGTTGTGTCTGCAGGCAAAACACGCTATGCAACTTTGTTTTGTAGAAATACAGAACGGTTATTCCTCAGAGTCTAGCACACTGTGACAGACAACTCTGTTTAGCACCTGTAGAAATACAGAACAGTTATTCTACAGGTGGGATAAGTAAATGTAAGTAACAGGCAGTAAATCAAGATAACTCACCCTCAGAGTCTAGCACACTGTGACAGACAACTGAGGGAGAGGTTTGTGTATCTCCAGGATATAAACAAAAATAATAAAGTTCAAGATAAAGACTGGCAAACATACCTCAATTGTATCCGCGCTGTGGCACACAGTGTGCACGTAGTGGCGCAAGAGCTAAATATAGAAACAGTTCTCTTGAGTAGTAGCAAAAAGTCAAAAAAATAAGAAGAAGAACCATATCTGTGGATCTGGTAAGTCACTCCTTAACATGTTTAGGGCCTGTTCTGCAACCGGGTGATGGAAGGTGAGGGAACAAAAAAGCCGGTGAAGAGCCCATGAAGGAAATCAAATCTGTTGCCATGCCAAATGATGGGAGAAGCCTCGCAAATGTCGGTGAGCGGCAGTGACTGCAGTGTTATGTCACAAACTCATGGCCGTGACACGCGCAGGTGCATTCTGTGGAGCAGAGCATTGCCAAGTACCTTCTTGCTGCGTGGCATGCACACTTTCTTGGTGGGCTGGGCAGGAGGCCCCAAGAAAGGCAGAATATTCTCATTTCCAGAAGGATCAATGCTGGATATGTCGAGATGTACTATAATGTAGGGAAGATAAAGATAACAAACACTCAGTCACACCGTTCACCCAATTTCACCAAACCAACATTTGCGGAACACCCAGGTTGGTGAAGAGGCATGTGGAAATCTCTTAAAGCATCTTCACGTGCCCTTCACTGGCTTTTTTGTTCCCTCACCTTCCATCACCCGGTTGCAAAACAGGCCCTTATATGATGATGACAACATCATGCGCTGCTGTACATACTTCGACTTTGGCCTTGGCTCTTGGATTCCATGGCATGACAGTGTTCACAATTTTTTTTTTTTTTTTTTTTTAATGTTATTTGAGTCCTCTGGGGCTGAGCCCTATGGGGGACATAACACTTTAATACTACGCTACGGGCCCCTGTGCCCTTCGCCCACTGCGCTGCATCCGTCTCTGCATCGCAGAGGGTCCACCCTATAGGTGGCACACCCCCCCTGCGACCCGAAAGCCCAGATCATCTGAGTCCCGTTTGAGGCGGCACGCGGACGACGCACACAGCATAGTGTTCCTCCACTCCTCGTGGTGTTAGGCTTCCTTCCACTCAGCTTTGTAAGTACTGGATGCTCACATAAGCAAAGCGACAAATACGGTTCGGTGTGGTGAAGCTGTGGGGTAGATGTGATTTTAGTTGAAGCAGCGATGTGACCCTCGTCCTCCATCGTCCCGAGTTTGTGCTGTCCCGAGCCGCACGTCGGTGAGTTCAGCGGTCCGCGCAGTGGGCGGGTGCCTGGGCCAGAGGCCCGTCGTTCTCATTGCGAGTTGACTGTTGGTCTGCCTAGCGCGTTATCTGATTGAATCGAGACCAGATCTTATGAAGTTTCACCTAGTGAATCTCTTGGTCGAAACCATGTACTCTGCCACTGCCCAGAGACCTTCCTTCATGCTCAGAAGGTGCTTGAGGTCCCTTGACTTTCGCTTCATCTTCCTGTCCATGATGAATCTCTCATCCTCGTACATTCAGCACTTGAAGAGGTAGTGGTGTATGGACTCTGTAACATCGATCCCAGCGATCTCAGAGCACATCCTGCATTTCGGCGAGCGTGTCTTTCCAAAGCGGTGGAGGTACTGATTTAGGGAGATGTGGCTGGTGCGCAGCTGGAGCAGCAGGCTAGCCTGCCATCGCGTCATGTCATAGGTAGTTGTTCAGAACTTGGTGAACAGGAAAGACCCATCGATGGCCTGGATCTTCCTGTGCCGGGGGGACCTTCCCCATATGTCTACCCATTGCGTCCTTAGTGTCTCCATGTACCATTGCTTCAGTGCTATAGCACTTATCGGAAGTGGCCGACGCAGTGCCAGTGGCAGCGCTAGCAGGGGGCTGGACTGTTCTTTTGCCGCATTCTTTGCCTCCTCGTCGGCGGTCTCATTGCCTTCCACGCCGCTGTGCGCCGATATCCATTCAAGCTTGAATTTATGTTGAGGAGGGATTAGCCCATCCGACCGGCGTTCTGCCATGGTGTCTGTGAGCCGGAGGTACTCGTCCATGAGGTACTGTCCTGGCTTTGCCGAATCCCTCGTCACTGCCATGATGAACGCTTGGCTGTCAGTGTACACCACAGCATTACCGGTCCCTGCTACGTGCTTGTTCTGAAGCATCCACGCTGCTAGAATAGATCTCACAGCCTCTGTCTCAAAAGTGGTGTGCTCTGTTTTTGCACCAAGGTGGAACCGGAGGGTCCTCGAAGGACCCGGGTGACCGCGGCGGTACAGGACCACAGCCGCGCCTATGCCCCCTTCAAATCCAGAGCCATCAGTGTAGATACAGGTTTCTGGGTCACTCACCCGTTCGTTGGCCATTGACTCCTGACGTGAATCTGCAACCCTGGTTCCAAAACGTCTCTCATAAGTCGCAGGCCTTTGAACTGGGTGGAGGGTTTCTATTGTGTTGGGGTCGGGCTTGAAGCGCTGGAGGAGGAGGTGTAGGTTGGTCGGATGGACCACCTTTCCTGCGGTCACTGACTTGTGGTATTCCCTGATAATCCCTGCCAGAGGGTTAGTTTCTGGGAGTGTGCAGATTCGTACCAGCGAGCGCATGCAGATGTTGCTCATCGTGAGTTCCATGGGAAGTATGCCTGCGTGCACATCAAGTAGGTCAGTAGGAGTGGTCCGGAGACCTCCAAGTATCGCCAAGGTGGCTATCCTCTGCGTGGAGCTGAGCTTCTTGAGTGCAGCTACTGATCCTGAGCATCTCTTGTGTCCTGTGGCCGTATACGGTGGCGTGTACCACACAGCCGCCCCGTAGGTCATCTTTGGGACGGCGACCGCAAGATATAGCTGTCGCATCAGTTTCGGCTCAATGCCTGTTGTGGGTCTGGTGAGATGCCGGAAGGCCAGGAGATATCTTGTGGCCTTGTTGAGCGCTTCGTCCATCTGGACATTCCATCTAAGCTGCGAGTCAACATGTATACCAAGGTACTTGTAACTGGTGACTTCCTTGACGACCACTCCCCAAAGAGTGAGTGTCGGTCTTGGTAGTGGCCTCCGCTGCTTTGTGCATTTGCTCTTGACCGTGCGCTGGGAACAGTGCATCACTGCCAGCTTGTTCAGTTCAAATTTCGAGTTGTGCGAGTCGCTCCAGTCAAAAGTGCCGCCCAGTCACTCCATCATCTCGCGCAGGGTGTTGGTGGTGCTGCAAAAAGTTTTGCCAAAGGCTATCCCCAGTGCACTCCTTTGACCGTCGGCCCGCTCGTATGTCCTCGATGATCTCCAAAAGCTCTGCATTGTAAAGTATGTAGATAAGCATCGAGAGCGGGTCCCCCTGGCCGATTCCATTGTCGATATTGATTAGCCCTGAAATAAAGTCGTCGAAGCGCAGCCTAGTCTGCTGATGCTCTAGCAGGCATTGAACAAATGCAACGTATACTTCTGGGATACGTCGTTTTCTGAGGTTGTGAATGACGCGGTCCATCACGGCATTCGGGAAGGCGCCCTCAACATCCAGGAATAGAATCGAGGCCACCTTCTTGTCATGCCAGGCCTCTTTAACTTTGTGCACAAGTACATGCACTGCGTCTGTTGTAGTCCGCATGAGGCGTCCTCCAAAGTGGTTCTCTGGCAGGAGATGATGACGTTTCACCATCCTCGTGGTCTCCTCTGCGACTATGGCTGTGAGGACCTTGGCCATGGTGTTGATGAGTGCAATTGGGCAATAGGCCTTTGCCACCTCGTAGTCAGGTTTACCTGGCTTCCGTAAGACTACCGTCGTGAAGATACGCCAGCCCTGGTAATAGGTACCAAGTGTTAACACTGCACGGTAGATCTGGAGGAGGTACTCAGCTATGTGATCAATCATTTTCTGGAGCACAATATTGGGGATCTGGTCTGGACCTGGGGCCTTGTATGGCGAAAGCGCCTTCACGTGTCGCCGGACTTGCTCTTCCGTTATTGGGTCGGGTGGTGGGAGGGGTGCCAGATACACATAGTTGGCTGGAACCGAGGAGCTCGTGGGCCGCCCTGGAAAGAAGGACCTTGCCAGGATGTCTGCCTTTTCCTCATTCGAGGAGACTTCACGTTGCGTGCCATTGGAGTGCTGGATCTTCAGGTTGGGGATCCGTGGGTTGCCACCATCGCTGACTGGGTTTTTGACATAGTTGTTCGCCGTCCATATGTCATTGTCGATGGCGTTCTCCAAAAAGTCGACCCAGTGCTGGAGTTTTGCTTTACGGATTTGGTCCCCGTACATGTTCCTGGCGGCCCTGTATTCTTCATGGATGGGATGATCCAGTGATGCCCGGCATTTTTTAACTTGGGCACTTAGCTTATATAGAGCTTTCTTCGAGTGTTTGAGGTCCCGATTCCACCATCGTTTGGCATGCGGCTGTGGTCTGTTACACTTTGCTGCCTCTTTGACGGTCTCCTGGAGCATTTCAGTGAGTTGCGTGATGGCTGTGTCTAGACCGGCCGGCGAGGTGAGCGGGGCAGGAGGGGGGTAGTCTGGTGCGGCTATCTTCTTGGCCAATGTCTCCGTAAATGCCTCCCAGTCGGTTTCCCGAAAGTTGAAGGATTCGTCTGGTGCTTTCCTAGACAATGGCAGGTTAATGTGTGTGACAATGGGGAGGTGGTCGGTGCATGGCGGCTGACTCCGGTCATCAACCTCGCAACGGGTGATGAGGGGCAAGGTACCTCGGGTGCAAAACACATTATCTGGACGTGAGTATCGCTTTGTAACCTTGTGAACAGCGTTGGGACTCCCTTTTCAAGCGGCATTGCCAGATCCCACATAGCCAGTTTTGTGATTAGGATTTTGGCATCCAAGATTGCCCTTGGTGTGAACAGCCTGGAATGCTCGTCGGCGTCCCACAGTGGGTAACGGCAATTGAAGTCGCCACACCACATCATGTGGTCTCCGTCTCCACGCAGTAGTCGCTGTTTGTTGGCCCGTATGAAATTGTTGAGTCCACGGATTGTGTGGTGATGGGTAACTTCGTTATAGATGTTGAAAATGGAGAGCCGGTAGAGTGGTCCCTTGACCCGCAGTGCCGTAATGTCGTTGTTTCCTTGGAGCTGGATTTCTTCCCATGTGGAGGTGTCTAGTGTCTTACTGACCCAGATGACCGAGCGAGTAGTGCCCGCTTTGTCGTCACGGCGGGAGGCATGGAAGATGGGCCGGAAGGAGCTGGGTACCGGGCAGTGCTTGAATGGTGAGACATAAGGCTCCTGGATCAGTATTATGTCAAATTCTTTCACAAGCCCCCTGTTCATTAGCTCGTGGTGCGCAACCAAGGACTTCTCCAGGTTAATCTGGTAGACTCTTAGCTTGTGGATGTAGGGGTCAGCATTATTCATTGTTAACTTGAACCAGGGGTAGACTCGCGTGAGGAGGCAACTGTTGAGGGTGGAGCGTTTGGCGTGGGTGAGATGGGGAACTGGAGGGGGGTCTGGCTAGCGGGGGCCGTCTGCTGGGTTCCTGGCATCGGGGTCTGCTGACGGGAGGGGTGGTCATCTGGTCGGTCCCACGATTCGCGCTGCAGGGGCCTGCCATAGGCCGTGTGGGTTTGATGCTGTCCTGGCTGCTTGACCTGCATTACCTGGTTCCGCTGGTGCCTCTCGAACTGAAGTTGGCTCTGTATCTGTTTCTGACTTCCGCTGGGACGGCCCTGAGGAAGCTCGTCCCATGTCACTGCCACTTGCCGTCTGCTCTGCGTCGGGGGGTTAGACTCCCAGGTCCAGCTGTCTTTGGAGGGGAAATAAGGAAGACTGTTCTCCGGATGCCGGTGGGCGAATTCCTCGGACTTGCAGATGAACGATGGCAGGTGTCGACCACTCGGGTGCACTCAGCCACGACGTGATAGTACATCTGGCACTTAAGGCAGCGTATGGGCTCCTTCTTCGTGCGAGCCACCGTGATCCACTTTCCACTGATGTGTAGTCCCTTTGTGATTGCAGTGTTTGCGGGGTCCTTGTTGGCGAAGGATAAGATGAAGTGAGCGAAGGCCTGGTCCTTCGTGCGTCTGTGGATGGGCTTGGCCCATCTTGCCCTCAGGAAGGCTTCCTTGGCTATGGCGTTGGTCTGCAGAAATTCTTCCTCGTGCGAGCATGGGTTGAACCTCACCGGAACGAAGTACACAATAACATCGTTCGCCCTGGGTTTGGTTGTACCCGAGATCCTGACCTTCACGCTGATAGCTTTGGTGTCCTTCCTGAGCCACTCAGCTCCATTGTCTGTCGCCGTTTCCATGAGGAGGTCACCGTTTCTCATCCTGGTCACCAAAGCAATCCTATGTCCCACCTCCTCCGTCACTGCATTGAACTTCTTCGTCAGCTCCTCTCCCGAGAGTGCCCTGAAGTCTGCCTTCTTTGCCTCATCCACGATGAACATGAACTGCCTTGCTTTGATCTCCTCCTTAGCCTTGATCCTCAGGTCGACCACTGGGGACACCGCTGCACGCATGAGTGCCGCTGCGTATGACCCTGCCGGCGGAGGGTTTGCTGCCTGCACTTTCATCTTCTCAACCACCTCCCCAAGGATCTCCTGGGCCTTGTTGTTCATCTCCTCCACTTTCGCGCTCATCTCCCTCATCCTCTCTTCCACTTCCCTAGCCACCACTTTTGTCATCTCCCCCACCATCCCCACCGTCTCCTGCATCTTCACATCGATCATCTCCTTGAAATCCTCTTCGATATTTTCTCTCTCCATCTCCTCCAGGATGTAGGCCGAGGCCATAATTGCGTTGACTGCGGGTCGGCTGACTCCTGATAGGGCTGCAGTTTGGAAGAGTACAGCTGCCATATGCTTCGCAGTGGGGAGATCGCCGCTCGGGACCAGGAGTAGGTGCTTCTCCAGGTAGGCTTTCCCATCAGTTGCATCCCTGATGTCGGTCACAACTTCATCGTCGTTGGGCTTGTCGGGGGAGATCTGTCTTGCACCGCACGTGAGCCCACGCCTGCAGATTTTGGGGCAGGCTGTCCGGTAGCTGTCTTTGCTGTAGTCACTGGTTTGCTGGCAGGCCTAGCAGCACCCGAGTGGGGCAAGGCTGTTCTGCCATCTAGTTGGGCACGCATGCCCGTTTTGACCAGTTCGTTCCCAGCCATTCAGAAGGTTATAAAGTGCAGAGGTTTTTGTAGGGGTTATATTACTCTCTCGGACTGGGTAAGTAGTAGTTATGAGGCCTATTAAGCAGGTAGACAGCCTGTAGAACGTCGGAGGTGCACCAGCAAAAGGTTTTGCACGCCAAATTTCTGGGGTCCTTGTAGGGGTGCCACGTGGTCCAGGTCCAAGAGAGTCTCAGTGTTCACAATATATCCATTCAAAGCAGAAAAAAAATGTTTCAATGTCAAATTTTTAGGCTCAAGATTCATCGGTTCAATCCGGTCTGAGCGATGTCGTTCCCAAATTGGCAAGCCATCCTTGTTTGCCAATTTTTGTCAAAGGTTCATCAATATTGAAAACGGTCTCCTCATCCTGCATATATTCGTCTTCCCAATATTGTGAGTTATCTTTATCAACTCTCATACTGAACGTTTCATCATCTTCATCTTCCTGTGGGTCTCTCTTTGGTAACTCTACGACTTCCACCACGCTGGATTGTGCAACACGTGGTTTCTTCTTTTGTATGTCTTCCCCTCCATTCTTTGCTGTCCTCTTCTTCCCTCTCTTACTATAAAAATTCTCCTTTTTATGTCCAAACAGACTGCATAGACCATATTTTGGTTTTCCACGAAAGTAACAATCTTTCTTGAAATGACCAATGAGGTTACAATTCCTGCATCAGATTGGCTGTGATGTAGAGTTCGAAGTGCTTGTGGCGCTTTGATCACCAATCCCTATTCTCTCCACACACATTTTCTTCTTCATCTGAACATTGAAGGTATGTTCTTGTTTATCATCAAATCTCCCTTTTCTCCTTTCATATTCATCGATAATATATCCGATAAATTTTTGAATGCCAATGTCAGCCTCTTGTAATTCTTCTTCGTCTGATTTCTTTTGTCCAACATTTTTTCCTACTCCTATTTCATCCTCTTCATCGAAAGATTTCATGTATGATTCCGTGAACCTAGGCCAGGTCTCTGGAAGTGATTGAGTGATGATATTTTTGAAGGTCATAGCACTCAGCTCAAAGCTTTGACTTTGAATCTGATTATGTCGGTCCCACAGTTCTTTCATTGTGCGTAGGCGCACTGCAATATCATCTCCTTCCTCTGCTCTCAGAGTGAAGATACGATGCTGTAACGCTACAGCTCCATGGTGCAATTTTACCTCATGGACTGCAGCAAGACTTTTCCATGTCTGCGAGGCTGTCCCACACTTGGGTATGTGATGCTTTTCTTCTTTCATTATATTTTGTATGATGAGAATCAAAGCGAACTGATCATTGAAATTCCAGATTGCGCACTGTTCTTCGTCCTCCAGCACTGGAACTTGTCCATTGACTAAATTGAGGACGTGAAAAATTTCGAGCACTCGGTTGACCTCACTCTTCCATGTGGTCCAGTGGGTCTCATCCAGAGGTTTGTCCAGTTGACAGCATTTCTTTCATATCAATTTTGACCAACTGTTTTGCCATAGTTGTTGGGCCACTCATAGTCAAAGATGTGATTATAGAATCAGTCATATTGATTGATAAAAGGCCGGGGCCCATAATCTTTTAGCAGCGGGTAGGTAGAAGCCCATGAAAGTATGGGCCAAGTGATAATAATTCTGTTTCACTATGTAAAACACTTATTTATATACTCGTTGTATGTTACACATTATTGCAAATATTAGTCATCTTTGCTCTGGGTGACAGAGGGCTTTAGCGTCACCCAACTTGCTATGTTTAACTCACAACTTGTTTCCCAACAAAATACCCTCCCCTCCATATCCTTTTCCCACACCAGCCCACCCTCTGGAGACCTCCAATGCCCCCGTCTCAGGCTTGGCCATGTAACATGCCCTCCTCATTCTCATATCCATTCTCTGTCACTCTAGCCCTTCTCTTTGACCTGACTAGAAATCTTATCCATTATTGCCATCACATGTTGGGAGGCCACCATCTGAATGTAGTTGCCTGCAGTATCATTGTACTTTGCTGAGTTTACCTTTACTGCATACCTCGAGGCCTGTATCAGAATCAGACATCTGTTAGCAATGTTATATATCAAAGATAGACATACACTGGTTGCAAGACACAATATTATCAGTCATATTATTGTAAAATCATTGTAAAGGTATATCCATTATTATCAACATATTCTCAGTGATAGTATTTTAGAAAATGTTTGAATACTTTTACTATATTATGAGTAATAGTTTGCTACAATAGTACAATATAATCCTGAAGGATATGATGAACAATAGTCTAATCATATGCAATATTTGATTTGAATAAATTCACACTGCTCACCTATTCAATTTATAACATATTCAGAGAGGA
>JABCKJ010000541.1:0-12591 GCA_018850815.1 Asterophora lycoperdoides
TGCCAGAAGGCGGGGATTATTGATATGAGCTGGATGATGAGGGGAAGGCGCTGCTCGACAATGATAGTTGTCATGCTAAATAGGAGTTAAGGCAGTTAGACTGTGTGGTGGTGGTGTGTGGTGGGTAAGAGTGAAATGGTGATTTGGAGGAAACGAGCTAAATTTATGCAGGAGTTCGAGTGGGTCGGCTCCAAATTAAGAAAAACCTCCTTTTCTCATCTTAATCTTATCACGTTGCTCCTATTGAACTATGGACTTAGCTTCCTTCATGACAGTTGCTATGAGGAACGGGAGGTGAGGGCAAGGCTCACAAGGGTCGGCCCCAAATTTATCTCTAGTATAAGGGCGGCGGCACGACGCGCCAAAACCCAATAACGCGTCGCGTCGATGATCGGCCAGTGAGGTCAAGCCCAACCGCCACACTCCGCTTGTCTGGTTATTGTAACCGTAGAGGGATGAGTCACTTGTCTATGCTCAATGCTGGTAGCTAGGCGCCGGGCACTGGTCAGTGCTGAAAGTACAGTCTTTTTCATTGCGGCATCTTAATTGTAACTTTTAATCTCCGTGCAGTTGACATATATAAACCAACGTAACTGGAATGCATTTTATGAACATAGCACACACCTTAGAACCCTCCAATTGCCCTCCAAGTTCAGTTTGTGGCGCCGGGGAAGGTTCAAGCTATTTCCACATTAATATTCAGGTGGACACAGATCTGGTTGAACAGACACCCGCAAGCGGTCTATTTCAAATTTGCAAAATCAAAAAAAAAAGGAAAGTAGGAGACTAAATGACCTGTGAGTGCATTGACCGGGAGTCGAACCCGGAGCTAGGCCACCTATGCAATGGGAAGACCCAATGTTACCGCTACACCATCAATGCTCTAAAACTAACGCATGGTACTTAACACCTGATTTGTGCTGAAGCGGTAGCCTCTGTGGACGTTATTTTACCTCTCATCCAGCTTGCGCATCAACTTTTCCTATATACTATAATAGACGAGTACAACAGTGACTCAAGAGGGATTTTGCCTCGCCGCGCCAGTTAGGCGTCCCAGTCAAGTAAGTACCTCCTACGAGTCCCAAGGGCCCCGAGCACGCCTCCAAAACTAACAGGACAACAGGCGGCACCAGGGAGCGGCCCATTTTACTCACCACCGTACGAATTGCAGTCCACGCGCCGTCTCTGCACATTTCCGATATTTGTATATCCTCGGTAGAAGTGATTCAAGATTGTACTCGACGCTGGGATCGACCTTACTTAGGCAAGGCGCTCTCTAGGACCAATATCGACTGCGTTGTACAGCTGAATGGGTGACGCAACGCATGGAGACGTTGTGCGTTGGGGGCAACGTCGCCATGCTAATCGAAGGACGGAACAGGGCATTCAGACAGGGCGGTAACAACTATACATTTACGACGCAGAAGACGCGGAGGTACGAGAATGAGAAGATACCTGAGTTGCCAAGTCAGCATTGCAAATATATGACGCGGGCAGACGAAGAGGTCAGAGACTTGAATGGTTCCCGAAGGAATCAAACCCATTGTGCAAGCACGTCGCGGTAATGTTTGCAGATATGTTTACATCCCGGATGCTAAAATGAAAATCTGCTTACCATGTACACTGCACAAAAAAGCAGAGACCCCGGCGACAGATGAATCACTGAGAGAAAGGAGAGTCGTCAGCGCCATGCCCTCAAAAAGAATAGCAAGAATAGGGCAGGGAAGGGTCAGTGCAGAAATACGTATTCTTCTCATAACCGTTTGGGCATCGAAGTGAGCTGAGTTGTACGAAATATTCTCATCGTGAAGGATGGAAAGATGAGTTTTGAAGAGGAAATATGCACTCACGATGCGTCGCCGCGGCGCCGTCGTTGCTAAAAGTCCGCCAAGGACGTTGTCGACGATGAGCAGAGCTTGTTTGGGTTTATATATATGCCCGAGGTGAGTATAACCTGCCCTAAACTCAGCCACAAACATGTCTGCTGTACAGAACCGCCCATCAGTTTCCCACCGTCAGTCACCATCGTACGACGTATGGCCGCTGCCTTGAGCGTTCAGTTCGCTGGGAGTTTAAATGGACTACGTCGGGACGCACATACATTTCTTCGTCACGTATCCATGTATCTCTTCGATCTCTTCATTTTGCAACCCAACTAGGGGCAACACACTCAGTCTGAGCCGCCACGATATATTCTTCATGGTCTGATCCTAGGTTGTCTTGATCTTGCATGCTACTAGATCAAGAATTTTTCAACGTTCAGCGCTCACTCCGTGTTTAGATTTCGTTGGCCTGGAATATTCCATTAATGCGATACGCGGTTTACTACGTGGCCTTGCGCCACACTTGCCGAGATCCAATGCTGAAACTCGAGTCATCGTTCAGCTATCTTCGCCTCTGCATATCACTTGAGCTTTCCTGGCACTTGGATGAAGTCATCGCACGTTTGCGCTAGGTCGCGATAATAGAAGCAACCTCCTTGCTCTTCTTGTTTGTTGATTGGACCCGTCGCAGCGCTCCTCCCCAACGCGGCTTCTACCATACTGTGGTTCGCTTTTCCTAGATCCAGTCGACTTAGCAGGCCGCGGCTTCTATGGAGTTTAATCCTGGTGATCCTACGCTGCGACTATCTCCCTCGAGTGTGCCACTCGAGTAGCACACTCGATGCGAATTTATGTTTTTTTTTTTCCTTACGAGGAACACCGCAACTCGAGACCCCCTCGCATTGCGGTTATCACTGCTCAAGAGGCGACCTAGCATATACTGGTCAGCAACTGTTTCAGGAAAACACTTTTTGCAACAGTCAACCAGAGTCAACCTCATCATCCCACTCGTCGTTGGATTCTCTTCAGGCTCTCTGGGCGCACGATGCTTACTACCGTGGCGTTAGGATTTACACAGCTAGGCTAGGACATTCTTTCATAGGGGGTATCATTCTTGGATCTGAAAACACGTCCTGGATGGCTCAATTCTAAGGTCCTCTCCTTCTCTGCGTTGCGTTCTCTGGCAATTCAGCAACAACTGCGCATACTACTTCTGCTTACGATATTTCCAGAATCAGGAGTCATTCGCTGTGTATCAAAGATGAAATTTGCAAAGCGTGGCCAGTTTCAGCTTTGGTACAAGCTTTGGCCTCCCATTCTTTGGCTATCTAGCTCTTCTCAGCTTTGACTATCCATAGCGTATAAGATTCGCGATGCATGGCTCATCATCCTCAAGCTACAGTCTACACTCTAGTCCTACCAGCACTCCGGCGAAATGTCCTACATCAACCCTCTTCACGCTCCTGTACACGCCACCCAGCGCTCGGGGTACTCGACTCTTGGGGGCGCACTCAGCGGGCCTGAACAATCCACGTTCCTCTCGCCGACTATGCGCCGCCTTCCCCAAACTGCCTGGGCTCCTCAGGCCAAGTTTAAGCTGGCGACCGGTCGCTCGAGCCAGGTCTTCGATGCGATTACCTTCGACTATATTGGCTACTCGAAGCAAGGCGTTCCAATGCGCGAACTGAGCACGCGAAGCACGCATGCGCTGGCCTCTATGATTAATGGTGCGAATGACCAGGTCCTGGCGCATACTGGTGTGGCGAAGATCACGCTTCGCATCCTCGTGAGTCCCCTCGAAGGATCATTTTCTCAGGGTTTTATTAACGATCAGGCTTCCTTTCCTTTCTAGTGGCCTGGCTATGAACACTTGGACTGGACACGCGCTATTGATATTGCTACTAAGGGCCCCATTACTCGTGGCTCAACTTGGGACTATCGTAGCTCAGAATTTTGCGCGGTTTATTGAAGTAGTTATTGATTGCTTTCGTTGCTTTTGACCTGTGCTGACCCCGATTCTCCCCTAGCGCGCACGCTCTGAGTCGGCTACTTCCTCCGGATGGCAACTGGGGTCCAACGCGATTCGATTCGAGAACCTTGTTCTGCTCTCTTTCCGGAATATGTTTGAGAACAGCTGGCAGGCCGATGTAGCCGTTGAATTTCGGTGATTGGATATGGCCTTTCCTGCGCCACTCTCCATGACGGCGCTCGATCTTGTAAATTATGTATTATGTATTGTCTAATTACCTGCTGCTGAACATGATCGATGATCAGAGGTAACATAGACTTAAAGGCAGGCAAAGAGCCCACCATGCTCAATCGACATTACCAACTTCGAATGATGCGATATTTAAGTTGGAACGTTTCTCAACAGAGGATGACCTCTCCTTACACAGCATCGCAGACTTCCTGTAACACAGTAGTCCCTCGATCCGAATCCTTCGTGTGCTTCCCCTCATTTGCCAACTAGAATAACAGGAGTTCACACAGCTGAGCCCTTCCGCAACCGTGGTTGACGCGAATGGGCAATCTGACATCAAAATGTACACGAACGCAGCAGCATCAGCCGCGGTCAACGAAATAATAAGGGAGTCGGTCCCAAGATAACATTCACGACTGCGCTACAAACTTCGAACAACTTCCAAGAAGTCCAACAGCATCCTGCCGAGGTCACAACTCGCGCGCAACACCGCCCAGGACACCTCGCTTTTCCTGTAGCAGATTCTCCAAATCAAAGTCCACCGTCGAGTCTGTCGTACAATTGCGAACACCAATGCCCTGAGATCAAGCATGTCATCTAACTTGCCGGTCGCACGTTGCCTCTAAGTCTTGAGTGATCCTAACCATGTCGACCCAAAGGAAAGATCCAAGCCCAGCCGGCGACCCGCGTTGATCGTCGCGTTGGGCTCTGCATCTTCTTGGCTAATCGCGACTGCCGTCCCTGTCGCGTTCGCAGTCACAGTACCAATTCCAGAGCGCAAGCCAAGAGCCGAAAAAGTAGAGCGCTCACCGTTCGCCGTTTCTCGTTAATCACCTGAACGAAGTCAGTATGAATATCATCAAAGCCGGGGAAGAACAAAACCCACTGCTATTTGTTTGGTCCTGCGCAGGGACCTTCTGCTGGGGGCATCCGACCCAGAGGCGCTCGCGAGACTTGTATTGGCCTGTGGAAACAGTTGTGAGATGAGGGCTGAGCAGATGAAGAAGTTGACATACTGAGTCCCCGCCTCGCAGCTTCCTGCTCCGACTTCGGGAGTTTGCTGAATGTGTTGCGATGCGTCTGCGTGGGCATCAGAGACGCCCACCTTGATTTTCTTCCGCGTCAAGGACTCCTGAAAAGGGGACTGTGTTGGGCGGGCGGTGACCTGTTATGGTGTCGTGGCGTGGGCGAGGCGATGGTGATGGCGGCCCAGTGCGGCCCATCGGGTCAATCTATTGAATAGACTAAGATTGACCCGCCATCACCATCGCCGTTCGCTACGGGACAGTGTAGTGCTTGCACGCCCATGTATCAGGCTCCTTGTTGAACGTTGCTATACAAATGCGACTGATCAAAGAGCACGTCTTCATAATGTTAGCTTCCGAATCTCCTCGAATCATGGCCAGCACTCACCGTTCACCGTCGTCGATGGAACGGCTACTACTAAGTTCTGGAACAATGATTAGGCTGATGATCCTGATCGTTCCCTTCAGCAAGGCGGTCCATTTCGCGGGCGGGGAAGGCACGGGGAGGGTAACATGTACTTAACAATAGACAATAGACCGTGACGGGGGGCACAGCCGCCGTGTCTGACAACAACGCAGTCATCTTTGACTCTTCGCCGGAGCACCTTACGACTCGATGGCTACCCTTTCTGAAGACCTCTTCAAATCGCGTGCTGCAGTCGATGGCGGTCGTGAATTTCTCTGGGCCACCGGTACCCATAAATATGTACAGCTCAGTGAGTGTCATGTTCTGGCGGCGGAACAGGTACTTGATCTACCCCTGCTATTAGGCTGGAGGAGGGAGAATTTCGAACCGATGACAGTCAACAAAATCTATCGATATGTGAATCTTGCATGGAAAATGTCCTGCGTTGCTCACCGCTTGGATCCCACCACTCTCAAGATTTTCATCTGTCGTGTCAAGGTCAAGCCGCTGCATGGCTTCTTCCAATACGAGATCCAGCCTGCGGGACCAGTCTTGTCTCCCGACTCCCAAGAACTGCTCATGGCCGGTGAACATCTTGGACTCTGCAAACGAGGTGAGTCCCAACTCCACAAATGAAAACCCATTGAACTCATCCAAGTAGATGGTACTATTGATAAGCAATGCTGGCAATTTCGGCTGGAGACCGCGGGTTCTTTCGATGTCAACGTTCGGCGTATTCTATTAAACATGGACCTCCGCACCATGGCAAGTCTCATTATATTGACTCTCTACTATTTAGACAATTCTGAAGGAGCGATAGACGGAGATGCCCGATGAGATTCGTGATGCGGTTCTTAAACGCGATGCAACCACCTGTTGCTTCACCGGCCGAAAGCTGAAAGCGGGTACAGCGTCGGTAGAGTGGATCTTGCACCCGGTCCTTTGTTATGAAGTATGATTTTTCTGCCTATCAAACATGCGCATTTGCTGACAGGCAGGCTAAGCTGCAAGCCAACCACAAAAAATATTACCAACTCAAAGAGAAAGTCACCACCAGCACGAAGATTACTGACGCAATGTTCAAGCCCTTCATGGTCACGGCAAATGCCATCACGATACACACCGATATCGTTGATCTATTTCGGTCCAACCGCGTTTCTGTTGACTTTAACAAGGTACGTTCCATTCCTGATTATTCAATGTCATATGCATGATTTGAGCGCTGCCCCAAATCGGTCTGGTTCTATAGGCAGACGACGACCAGTATCGGATCATCTCCTTTACCAAAGTTGCGTATCGAAAGTTTCTGAGGAGCCTTGCGGTCAACGGCAAGGGCACAGACCGGCTGGACCATCGCTACCTAGAACGCCATTTTGCGCGGGGTTTGCTGGCATATACAATCGACGATTCCGTCCGCGGTCATGCTATCAACAGGAACAACGTAATTCATTTTGCCGACGAAAATGGATGGTCAAAATCAGAAGATGTCGACCTCGATAGGGAGGATTTAAGGGACGACGAGGAGGCCCATTTCATTCGGAAATGGTATGTGGCCTATGAGCAAATGTCTGGATAGTGTTGTCTTTCTCGTGTACTGTGATGCGATGGGCAGAGATACGTATGGAATGACAACCGATTTGACTCTAAAGCTTGAACGGGGCCCATGCAAATCCCACGAAGTCTCCAGCAGCTCCTTGACATTGGGGTAGACAGCATCAAGCACGGCGGGACTTCTTTTGGTCGCAGCGTCGAGGCACAGTGCTCATCAGAAATAGGCCGGATATGGAGGGAAGACTGTTTGGGTACCGACATTGGTTGTGTTGGTATGGCGCGAGGGAGGCGCTTCAGAACGCTGTGGGAGTTGTGGAAAGGGTGGAGGAAAGGGACTGCGACCCGCGTTGATCGTCGTGTTGCCAGTGGGCTCTTCTTGGCTAACCATAGCTGCTGTACCTGTCGCGGTCGCGGTCGCGGTCGCAGTCACATTCTCAACCCCAGAGCGCAAGCCAAGAGCCGAAAAAGTACAACGCCCCCTTCCAGTCGAAAAGAACCGCGAAAATGTATCCCAAGGACGGCGCGCGACACTCCTGCTGCCTCCATCGTTGTCCCTGCGGCGCCACGGTATGCACGGCACGCAAGGTAGTGCCACGGCTTATTCTAGGTACTAGTGCGATTTGGAACATGTCCCAAAAGAGTGAGTGACCTTTTCTTACACAGCATCGCAGACTACTTCTGGAACCCAGTCGTCCCTCGATCCGAACCCTTCAAGTCCTTGTCCCCTCGTTTGCAACCTAGAATAACGGGAGTTCACACAGCTGGACCCATCCGTAATGTGTTGGACGCGAATGGGCAATCTGACAAAATGTACACGGACGACTCAGCATCAGCCACGGTCAACGAAGGAAGAGAGAGTCGGTCCCAAGATAACATTCATGGCTGCGCTACAAAGAAAAGGTAACTCCGGACCAAGTTCCAAGAAGTCCAAGAGGACAACATTGCCGAGGACACCTCACTTTTCCTGCAGCAGATTCTCCAAATTAAGATCCACCGTCCGTGTGACCGCGAACACCAATGCCTCGAGATCGAGCGTGCCATCTAACTTGCCGGTCGCGCGTTGCCTCTAAGTCTTGAGTGATCCTAACCAACGTTTCCTTGTTGACCCAAAGGAAAGATCTAAGCCCAGTCGGCGACCCGCGTTGATCATCGTGTTGGGCTCTTCTTGGCGAACCACAGCTGCCGTCCCTGTCGCGTTCGCGTTCGCAGTCACAGTCTCAACCCCAGAGCGCAAGCCAAGAGCCGAAAAAGTAGAGCGCCCCCTTCCAGTCGAAAAGAACCGCGAAAATGTATCCCAAGAACGGCGCGCGATACTCCTGCTGCCTCCACTGTTGTCGCTCTTGTTCCTACCGAAATCGGTGACGTTGCTGTCCACGAAGCTCCGACGAAAAAGCGCAGCCCTCGTCCTCGAAGCAAAGCTTTGTCTAGAAGCACGCACTCCAGCCTTCGCCGCTATGCTTTCATCATCCCCATCGTCCGATTGAGTACCTGTAGCGCTACGAGACGATGCCTCGACCACACCCAGTTCGTCTACGATAAAGCCCAATCCGCCAGTTCCGGATGACATCTGAATTCCGCGCGGGTGCGGGCCCGACATATGCCCTGGTCCGTGAGTGTCCCGGTGGTGCTGCACAGCGGTGGCAAAGAGGGGTGAAGACTGCGAGAGTTCGGGCGTCGGGAACGTCAGGATCACCGCTGGGATTGGCGCCGAGATTCCGTCGTCGTCGTCGTCCAT
The DNA here is from genome assembly GCA_018850815.1 of Asterophora lycoperdoides. Classification (NCBI taxonomy): domain Eukaryota; kingdom Fungi; phylum Basidiomycota; class Agaricomycetes; order Agaricales; family Lyophyllaceae; genus Asterophora; species Asterophora lycoperdoides. Next base: position 8,741 of record JABCKJ010000541.1, read on the forward strand.
TGCTCTGGGTAGCGCATTAGCAACGCTCGCATCCTCACTGTCCTTCGATAAATCTCTAAGGAGGTCAGGAGACAGCGCCGTGAAAGAGATACATTCGATGCACGGACCACACAAGAGGCTCCTTGGATGGAGGAAAGGTGCAGCTGAATCGCAAGTGTCGCCGTCCAGGAAACTGCAGGTGCCGCTGCGCAGGTTCGCTTGGGCCGCGTGACTCGGCGGCTGCATAGGTAAAAAGATGATAAGTTCAGGCAAACGAGGCCACTTGGCAGAACCAGCAATTAGTTCGACATCCAGAGAGCAAAGCACAGGCATCGAAAACAAGCAAACCGGCGGTGCGTGATACATGCGCGATAAAACATGACCGAGACGCAGAGTACATCAAAGTTAGTCCAAGGGAGAACATGATTGAGGGTGCCAACAAGGCATCAGCAGCAAGCATCCTCACAAACAACGATGTCAATCGCACACGCACCGTGAAAACAAGCACTTGCCCCAGGCTCGTACAGCCACGGGTCAAGACGTCAGCGCTCTTGGGGACGTTCGTTCGTTCGCGCTCGCCCTTGATGACGACGCTCGGCGCAAGAGCGAGTGGTTGTGCGTCCTCGATGATGGGCGACAGGTCCAGTTCGAAATACCTCGTCTGTCCTGGGGACGATGGCGGGCGAGTTTGAGCCTGGGGTTGCTGCAGGATGGGAGCGGGCTGCCAATCTGAGTACTCCGCATCCTGCGCGGCATCCATATTCTCGTTAATCGCCTCAGAAGTTAGCACGAATATCATCGAAGTCAAGCAAGGAAAAAACCCACTGCGATTCGTCTGGTCCTGCGCAAGGACCTTCTGCTGGGGGCATCCAAAGAGCTCGCGAGACGTAGATTGGCCTGTGGAAACAGATGTAAGGCGAGTGTTGAGCAAATGAAGTCGACATACTGGGTCCCCGCCTTGCAGCTTCTTGCTCTTCGATCGGACTTTGCTTAATCTGTTGCGGTGCGTCTGCGTAGGCATCAGAGACGCCCACAAGGCGATGGTAATTAGCGCACCTTGATCCACGTCAAGGACTCCTGAGAAGGGGATTGCGTTGGGCGGGTGGTGACCTGTGATGGCGTCGTGGGTTCGTAACGTGGGCGAGGCGATGGCGATGGCGGGTCAATCTGAGCGACGCTACGGGATGTAGTTCCCGCACGCCCATGCATCAGGCTCCTTGCTGAACGTGAGGAACGGGCGCTTCCCTATGGTTGCTAATGAGATCACGAAATGGAGATGTAGACGCGAACTTACTGGGTGATGGCATGGGCAGCAACATCCTTCCTCGCGGAGATCCTTACGACCACTTCGTTGAGGTTTCGGCTTGAGCGGGGTACTACACATGGGGCCAGACGTGTTGCTATACAAATGCGACTGATCGGAGAGTACGTCTTCGGAATGTTAGCTTGTGAGTCTCCTCAAAGCGTGGCCAGCACTCACCGTTCACCGGCGTGGACGGAACGGTTATCACACTGGTCCGCAGATTGGTACGGTATATCGGAATGGTAATCGCTGGATTCGATGCTGGAAACGTAAACGCCTGCGATCCTAGTGAATTGGGACATCATAACTGCTCTAAATCCACTGACAGGTTTTGGAACAACGATTAGGCTAATGATCCTCAAGGTTCCCTTGAACAAGGCGGTCCATTTGGTGGGCGGGGAGGCGGGCAACATGGTGGTGAGCAAGAAGCGTTGTGCGCTGTTTGGCAAACACCTCGCCGAGCTCATACAACACCGATCCCGCTTTTATTCTTAACAATTGAAGTATGCCTGGTACGTGATGCTGTAGGGTCCACGTCTAATACCTGATGACAGGGAAATGCCTGACCTTCACGTAGGGCAATGCCACCCGCGGCATTTATTTCTACGACTTCGAACTAGACGACAAGGCCTCGCCGTCGGACACATGTGGCGGGAAGCTCCTTCCTGTAGACCCGACGTGCTCGGAGGATGAGCGCTCAGGCCATCAAGTTAGGCAGTGGGAAGCTGTTGCAGACCACATCGAGGAGCGATGCGCTCAAAGCCGAAACTGCAGTTGGGTGAGTTCCTCACTGCGGGGGTAGTACAATCGTTCTCCCCTTGGCAGCATCTACGCGCCCTGACTGCGACTTCATCCCGCCTCCCAAGACGAGAGAATGCGAGGTGGAGTATGGGTTGAATGCATGAGGTGTGGCAAAGTTGTTATTTCATCCCGCATCCTAGATCTTACATTCTCGCAGATATTAGTGATGAGTACCGTGGCTTCTTTTTGTTACGCCATACCCATCATTTGCAAAGCCTGTAGCTATGGACGGAGGCCTCAATTGCTTCTAAATCTGACGCGATTGGCGATACATGAAGCAAGCGTGTCTCTCAAGTCGACCGAATCGACGCGTCGCGTCGCGGTCACATGGACCTGTGGTGGCTGTGGTGGATCTCAGCCATCTCAAGTGCGCCACAGTTTCAGCCTTCTAACAGTTTCATCTCTCGACTGCATGATATCGTGTGATTGAGGACGGGTGGGACACGCATGTCGGTGACCATTATGATTGCAGTGACTCAAAATTCTCACTAGTGCTGGCTGGTTTACCTGGCACTCACGACAGCTCGCGGCGGCAAGGTGAGCATCGTGTTTGATTTCGGACCGGGACAACAGAAGGGACAATGGCCATCTCCAGCGTCCATCCGTGCCAGCACCTGCACTTGATGCATTGGTTGTGCTTCCGGCCTTTGCACTCGCAGCTTTACGTTATTATCGCATCAGCTGCTCGCTCTCAGGGCCTTTAATTGTCTCCATCACTTCTTTCAGACGCCCAAGTTGTGCTAGCCGCCATTCTCCTGCCATTCAGGTTCGTAAGCGCCCGCGTGACGCCGTGTTTGGGATTATAAAGCGTGAAGTCTCAGAAGTGCGTCCTGAAAGACATCTTTCAGCTACCATGCCAAGAAACGCCTGCCACCAGTTTGCTGCGACGGGAACCTGCTCCTACGGAACTCGTTGCAAGTTTTCCCACCCAACACCCACACATGCGAGAACTTACAATACTGTAAGTTCTCCTCGACGTCCTTGCTTTCATTTCAAAGATACTAACCATCCAGCCAGTCCATCGCTCCGACCAGCTTAGATGACTTCTTCGACGATTATAGTGGGTTCACCTATAACCCCAGCAGACCTGCTTGGGATGAATTTCACCGACTCGCGAGATACCTTCGGTGGGGAAAGGAAGAGAAAAGTTACGTTGTATCATGATAACCCCCATCACAATCGAAGTTAATAGACGCAACACACATGGGTGACTCGGAGACAACGAGTGCCATGCAGGATTCAAGCAGGATTGTACCGGCGAGCTGGTATTGGTCTGCAATCATTATGCGTCGCCCCGCTCATCACGTCTTAGACAGGGATCCAACATCACGATGCATTATCACGTACCAGGCAAACCTCACTTGTTAAGAACGAAAGCGACATGAGCATAGTATAAGCCGGCATGCATCGCGTCGCGTTTACAATGCTCCCTAAATAATGCCAAACAGGGCACAACGCACTCAGGCTGGGCCCTTTTCATTCCCTTTTCACTTTTCACTGACCGCCGAAAACCTCCCAAATGGCCCCCGGCCTTGTTCAACGGAATGCTGAGGCTCGTCAGCTTGATTTTTTTTTTTCACAAAGCCAGCCAGACTGGTCGGACTGCTTATTCATGAAACTCTACCAAGTTTACGTTTACATACGAGAACGACTTGACATCGTTGACGGGGCTAAAACACGGTATTAATTAATTTTTTAGCAAGGCTCGCGGAATGACGGGATGCGTACAACTTATACGTGCAGGGCTTCGTAGCCTTTCTGCCGAGGA
>JABCKJ010000542.1:0-12567 GCA_018850815.1 Asterophora lycoperdoides
GGCAGACAGGGAGATCAATCGCAACACTGCATGATTGAAACCACGTTTCTCGAACGTGGGACAGAAATGGCGGTGTACAAAGTGCCAGAGAGATGTGATTGTGACGAAGGTGTCACGCAATTGAGCGTGACACAAAGATTGGCTTCAAAAAGTCTTCAAAATTTCCGCCATGGACTCGAACGACTTGTTCTCCTTTCTCGACGAGGTTCCCGCCGAAGATGTCGACGGAAACGATGAGGACTCCATGCAAACAGATCCAATTCCGACTTCGAAGCGGAAGGCGAAATCACTGTCTCATGAGCCTTCACCGCAACGCAACGGGGATGCCTCAATGCACGATTCAGACAACGAACCAGGACCTTCCAAGAAGCCACGATTATCGTCTCCAAAACCCATTGTTCTCGATGACTTTGAGACTGAGGCCAAACGCGAGGTTGCAGCCAGTGCCGGATTGACCGGAAGTGTGGACTCGAGTTCGCGGTTGGAACTCAAGCATCAAGTGCGTAACGATACGCGTCCCGTTCTCTTACCACTCTAATCTATTGCGAAGGTTCGCCACCAAGTTGCTGTACCACCTGGCTACAATTACATCCCTATATCAAAACACGTCCCGCCTGCGAAACCGGATCGGGAATACAAGTTTGAGCTGGATCCCTTCCAAAAAGTGTCCGTTTACGCGATACAACGGAACGAGAGTGTCCTGGTGTCCGCGCATACGAGTGCCGGCAAGACCGTTGTTGCAGAATACGCCATCGCGCAGTGTCTCAATAATAAGCAGAGAGTAATCTATACCAGTCCAATCAAGGTGTTTTTTCCCATTCATGTTCGAATCCATGAGAGGGGTGTGTTTACGCGTACTCTCTCTAGGCCCTGAGCAATCAGAAATACCGGGAGATGCTTGCGGAATTTGGGGATGTGGGACTTATGACCGGAGATGTCACTATCAACCCGTCCGCGACGTGTTTAGTGATGACGACTGAGGTGCGCTCCTTGACGCGCATAATAATGCCTTGACGCTGAATTTTCCATCTAGATTCTTCGGTCAATGCTCTACCGTGGTTCGGAAATCATGCGCGAAGTTGCGTGGGTCATTTTCGACGAAATTCACTACATGCGTGACAAGGAGCGTGGCGTTGTATGGGAGGAGACTATCATTCTGCTTCCGCACACCGTGCGCTACGTGTTTCTCTCGGCCACTATCCCGAACGCCATGCAATTCGCAGAGTGGATTTGCAAGTCCCACGAACAACCGTGTCACGTCGTGTACACTGACTTCCGGCCGACGCCACTGCAACATTACCTGTTTCCGGCAGGCGACGAGGGTATTTATCTCGTGGTAAATGAGAAGGGAGATTTCAGGGAGGATAACTTCAGCAAAGCGATGGGAAAGCTGCAGGATAATATGGGAGAGGACCCGGCGGACTCTAAAGGTGGGAAGGGAAGGAAAGGGAAGACGAAAAAAGGTGGAGACAAGAAGGGTACGTATCTGTCTCCGTTTGACTTTCATTCACCTGACTGCCATGCTCATGCAGGCCCCTCGGACATCTCCAAAATTATCCGCATGATTATGCTGAAGAACTACAATCCCGTCATCGTCTTCGCGTTCTCCAAGCGCGAGTGCGAAGGCCTTGCGCTCACGCTCTCCAAGTTCGAATTCAACTCCACAGAAGAGCAAGAGCTCGTAACGAACATTTTCAACAACGCCATTGAAAACCTCTCGCCGGACGACCGGCAGCTCCCGCAGATCTCGAACCTCATACCCTTGCTACGCCGTGGTATTGGCATCCATCATGGTGGACTCCTCCCCATCCTCAAGGAAGTAATCGAGATTCTCTTCCAGGAAGGCCTCATCAAGGTCCTGTTCGCCACCGAGACATTTTCGATTGGGTTGAACATGCCCGCCAAGACTGTGGTGTTCACAACGACGCGGAAGTTTGATGGCAGAGAGTTCAGGAATTTGTCGTCGGGCGAGTATATCCAGATGTCCGGACGCGCGGGACGGAGAGGATTGGACGATCGCGGTGTGGTCATCATGATGTGCGATGAAAAGCTGGAGCCGGCAGCGGCGAAGACCATGGTGAAGGGCGAGGCTGATCGGCTTGACTCGGCGTTTCATCTGGGATATAATATGGTCCTTAACTTGATGAAGGTTGAGGGCATCAGCCCGGAGTTCATGCTGGAGAGATGCTTCTTCCAGTTTCAGAGCAGTGCTGGCATTCCGTTACTGGAAAATGGTACGTTTCTGCTTTCGGATTATGAGGCTTCGGCTGATGTGCTTGCGTTACAGAGTTGAGGCTGGAAGAAGAAGCGCGGAGTACGACTGTGATTCCAGATGAAAATCTAGTTTCGGAGTACTACGAATACAGACAACAGCTCGACCAAATGGCCGCTGACTTCCGGGAGGTCATCACCCATCCCGCATACTCCCTCCCATTCCTTCAGCCTGGCCGCCTCGTCAAAGTGAAGTACCAGAAACTCGACTTCGGTTGGGGTGTGATCGTAAACTACCAAAAGCGCCTCCCTCCGAAGGTGTGTTCCGCTTGATTTTTTTCCCACAGCGTAGGTCCAAAGTGATCTTTCCTATCTAGAACAGGCCAATGCCGAAATCGGAAGAATTGCCTCCACACGAGCAATATATCATCGACGTCCTTCTGAACTGTGCCTCCGGAGGCGTCGTTTCCAAAAGCCGGGACAACGTCACCGCCACGCCAGGCGGCGTCGAGCCGTGTCCTAGCGGGCAGAAGGGCATCCCACTTGTTGTACCAGTGCTTCTATCCACTATCGAAGGTATCAGCCATCTCCGTCTGGTCATGCCTAAAGACCTGAGGCAGGACCAGGCGCGGGAGACTCTGTGGAAAAGCGTTTTGGAGGTGCATCGTCGGTTCCCGGATGGTGTTGCGTTGCTGGATCCGATACAGAATATGGGTATCAAGGATAATAAATTCAAAGAACTAGTTAAGGTATGTTTTCGCCATCCCCAATACGAACGCCACTAATCGTTCTGGACTTCTTAGAAAATTGAAAGCATGGAGCTGAAGATGTTCTCAAGCCCGCTGCATAAAGACCCGCGCCTGCCTGAGCTCTATAGCCTCTATTCGAAGAAAAGAGAAAAGAGCGAACGGATACGGGGGCTGAAGAAACGGATACAAGCAACACACGACGTGCTGCAGCTGGAGGAGCTCAAGTGCCGCAAGCGTGTTCTGAGGAGACTGGCTTTCACGACTTCCGCGGATATTGTGGACATGAAGGGACGCGTGGCATGTGAGATCAGCTCTGGGGACGAGCTTCTATTGACGGAACTCATCTTCAACGGCGTGTTCAACGCTTTGTCGCCTGAGCAATGTGCTGCGCTTCTGAGTTGTTTTGTTTTCACGGAAAAAGCACGTCTCTTTCTTTTGAAAGAACTGGGTTGTGCTGACATTTGGTTCTTCAGAGTGATCAAGTAACGAAGCTGAAGGAAGAGCTTGCTGCCCCTCTCCGTGTGATGCAGGAGTTCGCCAGGCGTATTGCGAAAGTTTCAAAAGAGTCCAAGTTGACCATCGACGAGGACGAATACGTCTCGTCGTTCAAGGTAGAACTTATGGATTCCGTGATACAATGGTGTCGTGGTGCCTCATTTTCCGAGATCTGCAAGGTGCGTTTGTTTCAAGGATGTCGACCGAACTGTATACTGATACGTACATCCTTTTAAGTTAACGGACCAGTTCGAAGGCTCCCTCATCCGTGTCTTCCGCCGTCTTGGCGAGCTATTGCGCCAAATGGCTCAGGCCGCGAAAGTCATCGGTAACGATGAGCTCAAGCAAAAGTTTGAGAAGGCATCTGAGATGCTCGAGCGACCCAATTCCGTCATCTTCTGCTCATCTCTGTACCTCTAGTCGTGTAGTACCGCATGTATGAGACCAGATTTGCTGGAAGAGTTCCATCACTTCATCGAGCGCAAGCACTTGAGCCGGCTTTTTCTGCCGAGATGGGGAGGAAGGCAAGACCATAGATTACAGAAACCCATAAACGACGACAACATAAATACAGATGGCTTCAAGTCATTCAATCTAGCATGCCCTGGTGTTGGTCCAGACGTCGGCTACAGCGAACAGGTCAGGACGCGAGATCTCCGGCTTCAAAACTCGAGACTCACCAACTCCTGGAGTCTCACCCTGAGTCCACCTGATAATTCGACGTCAGTAATGCAATATCTGGCGAGGAACAATGCCAACCATTTTGCGGTCCAGACGCGGCCAGCTATAACAAATAAAGTAAACCAATACTTTCAAGTCGAGGGGAAAAGCTTGCATGGAAACTTACCGTATGAAGCTTGTTGCCCGCCAACATAGACGGCCTGGGGACAATTTCGATTCAAAAACAGATCATTTGACTTCAGCTTGCGATGACTTACGCCAGCGCTCCAAGCAGCAACGCCACCGCAGGCACCTCCACCGGGAGAGGTGGGGTTAGTTGGGGGTGCAGTAGTGGTGCCGCTGCCTCCTCCGCTGAAGTTGTCCCGAAGGTTGTCCCACTTGCTGTTCGGGAACCTGTGTTTGCATGTTAGATGTATTTCTATGAAGGGGTAGATGTTCCACTGACTTGATGTGGTTCTGGGTTTGGTCGAGGCCGCCCAAGACTCCGACACTAGTGCCAACCAGGGATTGAGATCCAACTTTGTCCGTCGAGAGCTACCTCAAGGAATTAGTGTTGGTCAAGACTGTATAATGCGACGCCTACCTCCCAGAACATGGCGCCGGCAAGACCGTTGTTGTTGATGTACTGCGATTTGATCCTGACGATATTGGGAGTATCGTAGGAGACAAGTTCCTTCTTGCCCGCGTCATAGGAATAGCTGGACACATCAGTAGTGTTTTCGTAAACAGTCGCGCCGGCCACTTTTCCACATGTGAGAACAAGCATGGGGGGAGATAAAGGAAAGCGTACAGGGAAGAGTCTTGTAAGAGTAAATGCCGGCTTCAGTGGTTCCAGGTCCGATCTTGAGAAATAGGATGAGCAGATCGTCGATCCGAGATAATAAGATACCCACTCCATTGTATGGTTGTCCGATGCCATTGGTGTTCTCAAATGCACGACCATACAAGGGAATTCCTGAGCGCAATAATGAGCCAGACTCAGGACGTCTGGACGCCAGACGAGAACCATACCTATGGTAATCTTAGACGCTGTGGCGCCTTTTGAGAGATACCATTTGAGGGCCGAGTCGGTGCTGTAGCCAGTTCTTGAGCCTCCGTAAAGATTGGCCTGGTTGTCGGCAAATGTCAACCAAGATCCAGCATAGTCGTATGCCTAGCAGAGGTGATTCTTTAGTTATCCGATCTGACCATGATTAGGATAAATACCATGATGTGCCAGTAGTCCAGAGCGGCGTTCATTTGCGGGACTTTCAGATATTGATAATTCGGCTGTCCGGCAGAAACGGCAGCGGAGAGCTGATAGGGAACGCTATCTCCCTTCCTGCTGGCGAGTTGATTGAATGCAGTCCGAAGCGCGGTAAATAAGTCTGCGAGTCCTTGTCCCTGGGCATCACTCCCGGGAAACTCAAAATCAATGTCACTGAGCAAGTATGATTGATTTAGTTGACTCGTACGTGGAGAGTTAGGACCTGGAAAACACATACATGCCATCAAATCCATAGTCCTCGACTATTTTCACAGCGTCATTGACGAAATTGTTGCGTGCCGACGGGTTGGTGACAAAGTTAAAGTGACCTGTGCAATACGCCACGTAAACGAGGAACTTGGAGGACAAGGACAAACCATACCAGCTTGTGAGTAAGTCCATCCTCCGATGGAAAGCAAGACCTTCAGGTTCCTCCGTTTGAGTTTCAAGAGATAAAGTTGTTTGAGATTTCCGTAGAGGTTATTCCCCGTCTCGCTCTACGAATCGCTGGGGAAGTGTTTCTGTAATTGGATCATGGTGAGGATGAGGCTAACTGGAAATACGCTTTGCGTACCTCTTGATCAGCATACGAATCCGTCAGGGCAATGTTCCCGGTGGTAGGGTTGGTATCCGCAAAGGAATACAGGATATCTGGGCATTCACTTCAACACAAATTCGTTCACGTATATACAGAGCTCACGAACGAGTTAAAGTGGAGTCGACAATATCCGTGGGCTCTGATGGCAGATGCATTCGATGGGTGAGTTAAGCGTACCAAAAAGATAACAAAGTGCCCTCACGGAAGTTCGCGCCATAAATGCCCCAGTTAGTGAAGTACGCGAAGGAGACCTTGCCGCTAGCGCGCTTCTGAATGGTATTTATCTTCGGGCTGGCCTCCGTAGGAAAGGTCCTAGCCGGAGACTTGTAGTTATCCGGGCGGTGCATGACCTGCGTTCCATGGACGGTGACGACCGCCATGAAGGCCATCGTGGCCAGAAGGAGGAGGCGCTTGAAGGGAGATTGAGGGGCCATGACCGAGAGATCTAGAGGACACCAGTGCTGTCCGTTGGTGGATCCTTCAGAGATAGTCGCTTATTTATACCCTCCCAGAAGTCGGACGCCTGGTCGATACAGATTCATCTTTCAAGGCAGCAAGTCAACTGGGCGGGAGCACAAGGTTCAACATCATGTTGCCGAGCTATTAGCGCGTGGTCTCCCAAAGACCAAGAATGAAACCATGGAGGGGCCTCAGTTAGGCAGCACAAAAGCCCGATCAGGAGACGAAGGCTCCATGTGAATTTCATCTGAGAGGTACACCTGTGCGACGACTTATCGGCCGCACCAGTTATCTGGTTGGGTCAAGTCTTTGCAGAGTTGCAGGCATCCGTGGTCGTCCAGCTGTTTTGGGCTACTCTTCGCATGGACGTGTGCGACGCAAACGGGTCAGCTGGCCAGTCGAAGTGTCAAAAAATTGAAAATCCCAACCCGAAATGTAGATAAGTGTGTGCGCACGCTGGACCGAGACAATACGCTCAGTTGAGCTACTTACCGACAGATAGTCAAAAGAGGGCTGTGGTTGCAGTGAGGGAGTGGCAGTCGAAGCACGCGGGCCTTCGGCAGTAAGTGCAGCCACGTGTCGAATTACTATGCGGACTTCCTCTATGATCAGCTTGTACCCAATCCGACTGCCAGATATGACTTGCACGAGACATGTAGGACGAACCATCTGCCTCTTCGCGATATGTCAAAGATGTGCTCATGATCTCAGTGTCCACGGCGACAGCGAGACTCGTGAGCATCAAGCCCGCATCCCCAGAATTCGAAAACATCGGGTCCGAGTCGTTCGTATGGGCTCCTGTCAGTGTCTGTCAGAATCACACTGTTCGCGGACAATATTTATAAACAGACGCCCACGTTGGCACTGCTTTTCCTAAGTATCTTGGGACTGGGGACTTCGTCAAGAATCATTAATTCATTTCTTGCGGCATCCTGCGTCATACTGTAGTGTCTGATCGGCTTCAATGTTTCCTTGACAAGTTATGCTGCTGGGTGATACTAGTATCTGAGCTCGTAATTCCACTTGTCTGAACGTCAGAGCCGTTTGGATTCGGCGAAGTATGGCACAAGGATCACATGTGCCAATACGGGTATCAATCCAGCTGTCGCCCAAGCAAGAGTTGTCAGAACGCGGTCTTTCATTTCTCTTTCGTTGCGGACTCACACTTCAATGGATTTCTCCGTGCAGTGGGGGCCCAGAGATGGCCTGCATACTACTCCGCTGTCCCAGTACCGTTGGCATTATCGAAGGCACGGTCGTACTTGAAGGGCATTACTCCAAGGTGAAGTACATATATAATGATTTTTGAAGGAAATCCTACCCGGGGGATGTTAAGAGCAGGGGCACCATTTGCCGAAAGCGCTGTTGAGAGTTCGTCCGTTCGCCGCCACATAAGTTGGCATAGTCCAAGCAAGATCCGGCGCAGGTCGTAGGACTCAATTTCTCCAGCGCCACAACGCTGACATACCATAAGATTCCAGCGTTCCATGACTGCTTTCTCGGTGCAACCTTGAGGTATCTGGAGTTCGGTTCACAGGAAACTGCGGCAATGCGTTGGCAGGGAACGGTGCCGCTCTTCCTAGTGGTGTGTGCTGTGAGTCCAGACCCAAGGTCAGTATTGACTAGATCCGCGAGCCCTGTCCTTTCGTCTCCCCTGGTAGGGGACTTTGTCTCGAAGAAGATATGTAGATCTCCTGCGCATAAGTCTAACCTCCCATGAGGGCATGACTTTCAGATTCCTTCGTTTCAACAGGTTGTTTCCATCTTCCCTCTGAGAGTCGCCATGGTGTTTCTATGAGGGAAAGTAGGTCGACCATCTTGTGTCTCCAGGACGTTAGCACATGGCCTCACAAGAATGGGAAAGATATCGCTTTGAGAAGACCGGGCCGACAAGTTGATCAAGAGACAGAGAGGCCGTTCGGCAGTCAACATAGAACATAGGCCTCAAGCTCGAGTGTCCCAAAGGCACAGTCCGCGAGTTTATAGTTCGACAAGCTCATAGACTTCAACGCAGCCCAGTTAGAGACCAGTTTGTTTTTCGAAGTGTTTTGTGCGAAATTACAGGACTACAGGTTCAACTACATGATGGTTGGACTGTGACTCCTCATATCCGGATTCCGAAACTATTCCGACGCCCAATGAAAATTTTGCAGGTAATTCGCGTTTCAATAGACAATAGACTAACCGTATATCTCCGTATATCCCCTCTTCAAGCCCCTCAACCTTGGACATGACCACGCGTCGAACATAGCGGTCATTAAACCCAAGATGCCGTTTTTTACGACTTCTCTGAACCCTCTTGAACCTACTTGAGCGATAGCTACGACGATATCGGTACCTCTGCTCGCCTGACCTGGACCCGCCACACCCGGCCATGCCTCCGATCCACTCATACCAGCGGTGGAAATCTTTCTCCTTTCAAGCAATGTCTCTATATCTTGGAAGGCCGCTTCTGGATCTGTTGACTTTGAGCTCGCCAACTATGCAGTGAAGCTTCTTTTAGGCCAGTAAAAGGCTAGTCCTCTAGGTCTTCAGCACGATGGCCCCGCGAGATCCCCCAATGATCTTCCTTGCGCTAGAATATTACGTCAAACCTATCTGGACTCCTCTGATGACCTGTCTCACTCACTTAGGCACATGTTGTCGAATTTCGGCGAGCTTCCAGTGCGATAGCTTGTTCGTAAACCTAAGAGCAGCACTGCATGGTGCCACGAGTGCCGGCGGATTCAGGCTCTAATCCTTTTGTCAAAGAGGCATGTACATGTCAGATGGCCCAATTTGACGACACTGGCTGGTATGGACTGTACCGAAGCGCATCACACCGCCATCCGCCTCCTATTTCATCAACAGCTTTACGCTTGTAAATCGACCATGTGCTGGACATCATGTTGTGACGGAGCTTAGTGGTTGGGAAGCAGAACATCCTGGGCCAGTCGCAACTGCGTTCGTGGTTGTATCCACCCTGCTTTGAATCTTGATGCATATTTTTGACCGTGTGGAAGGTTGCGTGTCGTGTTGTACATCCCAGTGATATCTGGGAAGCAGACACGACGGCGACGAATCAATCGGTGACTACAATCTACCGTGCGTTCGGTTCTCCGAGGTTAAGCACAGACGCGGTATGTTATCATCCGAGTAAACAGGGAGTAAACAGGTCGTCTCAACCATACGATTCACGAAATGCATTACGACATGGATAGATAATGGAATAATTCAGCATACGTAAAGAGCAACAAGACGTTGAGGAGTATGGTAAGAAGTCAAAAGGTTCGCGGGATTTGAAAGAAGTCGGGTGTGTGCATTGAAACGAGCGTGGAGAACGCCAGCTGAATCTCCTTGGCGTTAATTTAAATGGACTAACGCGATGAAAAACGAGAACAATTTATAGTTGTGCACGACGATGAGGCAGACGGAGGAGAAACGAGACAGGTGGTGGTATGCAGCAAAACGACGAAAACGACGATGTGAGTGGAGGCGTTGGAAGGAAGGGGATGGATATATGGTGGCGGGGTGGCAACGATTAAAAGAGGGTAGAGTAGACCATATAGATCACAAAGGAAGGGAAAGGCTTGTAGGTAGAGTGTCTGTACAAGTGGAAGAGGAGAGTTACTTTAGGAAGCCATCGTGACTCGCTGAAAAGAGAGCAGCTCGTGACCTGTTCCTGAGGGACTGCGTATGCCGGGCAGTGAGGCAGCGCCTCGTTGGCTTTGGAGAGCGCATGTCACAAACGGGCTACAATAAAGCATTATACAGCTGCAAGTGTGTAAGTTTAGGGATTCAAGAACGACGAACGACGCGTACCTGGTTGTTTTCTTCATTCCACCCTTTTCGGCCCACCCAACTCTTCGATCAAACCAGGTAATATATTCCGCCCCCATCCATCTCATCACACATCCACGTAGATCAGGATGGGCTCTCCCACCCCTTCGATTTCAGGTATAACGCACTTTAGATCGAACGCCTTTGCTAGAACGATCTTGAAGATCTTTTGGACGTTGATTGATGCCGACGTCGAACAGAATATCAGGGAGGCGTGCATGGCTCGAGCGAACCGTTTTGCCTGGAAGTTAGGAGATTCCATGAGCGCTGATGGTTAGAAGCATCGGGATGCGGAAACACACCTGCTTCGTGATCTCTTCCTGCTCGTCTCGTGGAAATGTTGCAAAGGTGTCGAATTTGGTGCCTATTAGGAAGGGGATGGCCGTCTGTGACATGAAATCAGGACGCGACGAAAGTACACGGTATCAAAGAGAGAGCCAATTCACAGGACATGGAACGCACCTTGTTGAAACCCCTCGCTTGTCGATACCACTCCTTCACAGAGTTCAGCGTTGATTTCCGTGACAAATCGAACATGAACAAAATGGCGACTGCATCATTGCAGACTAACGGCAGCATATTCACAAACTCCCGCTGACCACCCAAATCCCATATTGAAAAAGTAATGGTTGTTCGCCGTACAGAGATTGTCTTCTCCATGAAGTTAACGCCTAAGAGTGCGCCAAGTCAGCACGATGGCAGGCGTCTGTTGCGAGCGACGAGGAGATGGCACGCACCCAGCGTCTGGATATAATCCTCGTCGAAACTCCCCTCCACATATTTAACCATCAGACTCGTTTTGCCTATCTGGGAGTCCCCCACCATTCCCACTTTGATAACGACACTAGTTGAAAATGACAGTCAATATGGGGCCAGAATTCACGCCAAACAGATCAATGGATCCCACCTGTTCTTCTCGTCGCTATTTTCCAGCGATGGGTGGGGATTCTGGCCACTGGGACCTGCGCTGGCAGAGGGTGATGTTGAGGTCGATGAGGATGCAGCGTTTGACATGATGGATCGAGTGGATCACGGTCCTTCCGGATGAATTATATGACAGAGCGATGAGACCGATGCTTCAATCGTATACTGAGCAATGGTAAATGGGTTTGGGTGGTATAGAAAGAATGGTAAACGGGGAAGGAAAGAGGAAGAGAGAGAAAGGAAAGACGCGTTCTGAGCAGCGCTGGCAGTCGATGAGAGCCTTAGCTTAGAGGAAAGCTGGCTCTCGATGCAGAAGGAGCGTTTGCAGTCGAACAGTTGGCCGTCGTCGTCGTCGTCGTTGTCGTCACACGAACCAGAACAAAGCAAATTACCCATCAAACAACTCCGTTGCCACCCAATCCAAACAATGTTCATGCTTTCTCTGCAACCACCACCAGCGACCTCGACAGGCTTCAAGTGACTCTTATTCTATAACTATGCAGTCACCTTGGATAATATTGCTCACCCGAGCAAGTTGCTTATCGATGTGGGCAACCAGCCACTCTTCGGCGACATCCAATCCTATAAATACGTAAGCTGTGGCGAGCCAGCTGCCCCTGAAAATCGACACCATGGTGTCAGACTCCAGTTGCAGTCTGGCATTGACGCATGCAAAGAGCTCGGAGGAACCTTTGGCGCGACTCTGGCGGACCATAAGTACAATTCTTTAGGCCTCCCATCACTGGCCGATACATCGACGGCAAGAAATTGGTTTGCTCTCCCACCAGGGTTTACCGAACGTGCTGGTTTTAACTTAGGAGCCTGTGTTCGTCGGTGCATTTACAAACCACTGCAAGATCTCAGCCTTATCATGTGCGCCAGGCCTTATTTCAAAGTTTATTTTTCTGCAAGCCAGGCAGTCAGCAGCATCTGCGGCCTCCGCCGGGCCGTCTTCTTGTATTCAAGAACTCCACCCTTAAGTATCTCAATTTGCTACCATTGTTTCGAACATTGAACAACCGACGTATGGTACTACTACTACTACTACATTCCACTACTTAGGATTGGTTTGCTAGTCTGTGAGATGGAAATAGGCTCATGACCAGGCTGGGAAGCAAGCTAGTGTGCCGCCGGTTATCAACGGAAGATGCAGTCTTAAGGCTCATAGCATGCATTAATGGGGTAGTGGTAACCTGGGTCGTTGCCATTCGCCAAATGAACTCGACCCGCCGGGGGTTCGATTCCCCCTTAATGCATAACAGAACATACTGCCGCCGGCTCTCCAGATTTTTTTTGACACTCTTTTACAGGACCCCTGGCATTTCACTGAGATGCCTGATCCCAAAATCGCCCAAAATCGTGATTTTTATCCGCACACTTTTGGG
>JABCKJ010000543.1:0-12550 GCA_018850815.1 Asterophora lycoperdoides
TTGGCAGTAAAAACGCAAAAATGCGAAAAGAATGAGATTGAGAATGAGCGAAGAATGGGCTACTGTGAACGACCCTATTGTTGTAAGTAAAGTATTGTAAGTATGAATTATGCAGAGGATGATTATCTCTTCTCACGCGTGGAGATATACATTTTCAGGTCCATCAATATTCATCCTTTCATCGGAAAGCATTCATTGACGGATATCAAGTGGGTACCCCTCTGCCACAGGATGGGGCTTATGCCCGCCATCACACACCACCTTTTGAGTGTTCGACAAAGTGCTGTATTCACCCAGGCCGACATCTTCTCATCCCGTTTTCAGATTACCAGTCGTGCCCCTCAAGTGTGTCTTGACTTGGTGTTCCCTGAATTTCTTGACACGGTGATACATACGCGATGCCATGCGTTTCTTCGGTTCTGTTTTTTGAGTCTGCATTTGTCTCGAGTTCACTCAGGCTGACATTTCCCTTGCGTCTATCCTGTTTTCAGACCGTGCGTGTCTTGCATACGCGATGCCATCGACATCTTCATATCCCGCTTCCAGACTCGTACCTTCAACTATGTCTTCTTGACACGGTGATACGCGATGCTATGGGTTTCTTCGGTTGGATTTCTGCCTCTGCACTTCTGATAGGCCCCGTACTTTCATTTCTAGGCTTGCTCATTGGACGCCACTGTTTCTCACAACGCCCATTCATCGGTTGATTAGGATGGGCTACTACTCACTGTGTCCAAACGGTACTTTTCAAGTTGGCGTCTACCCTGCGTGATTTGGGTCCACCCTTCATCGGTTGATTAGCACGGGCTACTACTCACTGTGTCCAAACGGTACTTTTGGCGTCTACCCTGCGTGATTTGGGCCCCACGGGGTACCTTCAGCATCCTACTATGCGCACGACTTCCTAAACCTGAGAAACAACCTAGTATTTAACGACAAGTTACCACATTTCTTGTACTCTGTCACCCTCTTCCTCCATCTCTCTCGCGACCTTGGCATGTCTAAGAAAACCTCGTTTTCGGATGAGAAACATATCCAAGAACCTGTCATATACAGGGAGGAGGAATACAGGAAGATTGTTCGCAAAATAGACATCACCCTTCTCCCGTTTCTGTCTCTGCTGTACCTGTTATCTTTCTTGTAAGTCTCCAGTTTTTATTGAAAGGACCAGAACCTCTTACACAGCTCAATGTCATCGCAGGGATCGTTCTAACATTGGTGAGTGGTTGCCGGTCGCTCGTCTTCGGGGTGTAAGGGCTTATTGAGCTCGGAGGTAATGCAAGGATCGCTGGAATGGGCGTTGATCTGCATTTGGACGGGCTGAAGTTCAATGTCGTGAGCGACATTTGCCCATGAACTCAGCTCGATGACCTTATCCAAATTCGCAGGCCGCCGCGGTGTTTTTCGTGCGTTTATTTCGTGTAAACAAGGTGTTTATTTTTCAACGAAGCATAGGTCACTTATGCCTTTGCAGAGGTGCCCTCGTAGGTCGCCGTATCGTCTTGAACATTGTCGCCAGCTAATGTGCCCACAGGAATATATGTCTGAAGCTGATACGACCTTCCATCTGGAGTACGAAGTCCCTTAAGTCTTACATTTTCAACGAGAGCTGACTAACGATACATAGTCCCGTCAATCATGGTTGCTTGGGGTTAGTCCGGGAACTGGTCCACCCTCGCCATACTGACATGACTGTACAGGGACTGTCATGACGCTGATGTGTCTCTGCACCACCTATGAAGGGCTGGTCGTGTAAGAGCAACTCGAAGTACTGGCTTGTTTCTTTGCAGCTCTCTGACGATTGTCGGCGACAGTGCTCGTGCATTCTTGGGCGTAGCAGAGGCGGGCCTCTTTCCAGGAGTGAGCATCATTTTTTCACTGTGTTGGAGGATGTAGCAAATGTTCCCTCAAAGGCCGCGTACTATCTATCGCTGTGGTATCGAAGGCGGGACGTTGCACTAAGGATAGCCATATTTTTTTCGGCTGCTACCGTTTCAGGTGAGAGTGCTGGTTCCATATAAGCTTGATTACCTTTTGATTGACGAATCTCAAGGCGCGTTCGGCGGAATTCTGGCGTAAGTCTGCGACGCGTTCCCTGATGCACAGTCACTCCACTTATGGATGTCCAGATATGGCATTAGCCACATGGAAGGTATCGGCGGCCTCCACGGTTGGCAGTGGATCGTGAGTTTGTGTCATCATTTGATATTCTTCATATGACCCACGAAATTGTCCTGCATAGTTTTGCCTCGAGGGCATTGGTGAGGGCTTATCTATCCTTCCTTGAGCTAGCAAAAGTTGACGAACGAAACAGCTACCGTGTTGGTTGCGTTCATTGCCTTTTTTGTTCTACACGACGTATGTTTCCTCTCTGCCAGTGGTTAGTAGTTCCTCATATGAATCCCAATCATAGTATCCGGCGACGGCAAAATTCTTGACTTCCGAAGAGAGGCGAATAGTGCTCGCAGCACTCGAAGAGGACTCACTAGGCCTTGCAACTCGCTTTGACAAGAAGTTTATTTGGGAGACTCTGGCAGACTATAAAACGTATGTCCAGATGGGCATCTATGCTGGTTCGTGCCATACTCGATAGACATTACTGTCCTTCCAATGACTGTGGATTCAGCACTACTACACAGCGTCTATGCCATTGCTCTATTCGCACCCACTATAGTAAAAGAGCTCGGTTGGTCTCCAATCAGCCAACGTTAATATTTTCTTACAGTTGATGCTCTAGGATTCACGGCGGCACAGGCACAGCTCCTGACAGTACCCATCTATGCCTCGGGGTGTATCGCAACACTCGCTGGTACTTTCGTCGTTAAAAATTCACGCCTGTTGACGCTCACACTTCTTTCTTCTAGTTGGATATCTATCTGACAGATATTCTATGCGAGGACCATTCTTGGTCGGCTGCATCATACTGTCGATGATAGGATTCATCGTACTTTACACACAGAACAGTCCTGGAGCGGGCTATGCTGGAGCGGTGATCGCTGCCGTAGGCATATACCCGACTATTGCAGTAGACATTGCTTGGTCTGCATCGGCGGTCGGTGGAGACGTTGCGAAAGGTAGGATATCATTCCAGTATCAAGGCCCATATGCAACTTTGTTCTTCTGGCAGGTGTTATGATTGGGATGGTGACCACCGGTGGCAATTTCGGAGCGTGAGTTCATTGTACCGCCCTTCTGATGCTTATCCGACTGAAATGCATTGCGACAGTATATGCGCATCTTTTACTTACATTACGCCTCCACGATTCCACATTGGCCACGGTACAGTCCTGGGCTGGTTAGGTCTTTCGTGAGTGCTGGCTTGCTTGCGCTTTGGTGTCCCACTGGATTCACGCACATTTTTTATCCTAAAGTCTACTGCTCAGTGGTTTTGCCATGTGGGACTACAACCGGTTAAATAAGGAGAGGGAAGCCCGTTGCGTGCGCGAAGGTATTGATGAAAGCAAGAAAGAAGAATTCCGAGATCTGGGCAACAATAGCCCGCTCTTCCGGTGAGATGAAACAGCAGCGCTCATTTCCATCGTTTACTCACTTAGTACACCACACATCAGTTTCACAATCTAGCTTGTGTCGTCCAAAGGTCCTTTGGCCCTCATTTTCAGGTGGAATTTGACCCTTGTAACTCATGTCACGCAGCAGATTATGCAGTTGTAAAAGACTGAGGATCTGTCTGCCAACCTTCGCATCTCTATACTACTTTTTCGTCTTGCGCTACTGCCAGTGGGCCGTGTCATATGCTTCCTGTGATCCTTTTTGTTGTGCATCTGTTACACGTTCGAAGCGCCACAGACGCCTGGAGGTGTCCCGTGCCCTCTTGTGAATCTTGAACATACTCTTGAGGATGCGGTCTTTTTGTGATCCATAAGGCTACAAACCACTATTAGTTTACAACTAACGATATTCACAGTAAGTCTATTTGTCTATGAAGGTGCCATCGAGTCCTTCCTCAACCCAAAGCTCACAAAACGCCTGAACTCTGAAAATACCTCGCGTCGTTCCCCACCGCGCATCGGCGTTTCCCCACTCTGAGAGCCAACATTTGAGCTTGACCCGTTTATCAAAGTTCCTGTCAACGCCGGCGACGTCATACTTGCGAAAATATCCCCATTCACGGCAAGTGGAAGAGAGACGCGGCTTCCGCCTGGGCTGACGAGACTTCCTCCGAGTTGGCCAGGGCCTGCAGGTTCCATATCGAGTGAAGAGAGGAAGGAGGTACTGTCAAGGTCAGTTTTGGTACTTGTTATCGTGAGGAAGTCATCGAGGAGGGAGTTTTGCTGAGCCTTCGGCGTGCCCTTGAGGTCAAGAATCTGCATGGCTCGTTTTATTGAGAGCATATAACCAGACACCATTTCATCCGAACCTTTTGAAAGTTCGAGAATGAGGCATCGCCGATGAGCAGGGTATAATTCAAGATGAAGCCCTCAGAAGGGTCCTGATCGCTAAAATAAAGCACCTGAGAACATAGAGAAGCGTAGAATCACGAACCACGGGCGTAACGATAACCTTGAGTAGGGCCTCCAATCGCGTCGTACTTTTCATCAGTCCGCGGGTGTAACTACACAAATGTTGATAGCATACTAGAGACACAGCGACACATACAGGGCAAATAGCTCACCTCGCTGTTATCAGAGCCTCACCGGGCATTCGGGAAAGATACCCCTTCACTTGCTGAAGATCAATCAGAAGCTATCAAAGGCGAAGTTCAGCGATTTGTTATCAACAAGATGGATTCGAGAAAGTACCTGCTCTGCCCCAATCTCCTTCAACGGCCGGCTTTTGACAATCGCTGTAGTAAATTTAGCCAAAATGAGACTGTAATGGGTGACAAATTAGTCTCGTGCGACCCCTTTGTACTAGCAAATAAGGAATCCATACCTGCATGCCTTATCGAACAGATTCCGCAGGTACTTCTTCTGCTCTACCAGCGGCTTCACAGTCTCAATGACCTGTTCCGCGGCAGTAACCAGGTCCCCTGCATATGCGGAATGTCCGCTGACCTGGCTCGATGCAGCCCACATTGTACGTGCCATTGTTGCAAAGGCTGCATCACATGCAGATTCCAGCTCGCGCAACTGGATGACGATGGCTGCGGAGATGACACTGCGAAGATAGTGATTATATGATTATCTCCCAGGAAGTCGTAGAAAAATGCGCGCACCTGACAAACATATCCCGCTCTGCCTGAAGACTGACGCGTTCCTTAAACTCATCATTAATTTTTTCTTGTATCTTCTCCTCCAGCTACAACGGAAAAAATAGATGAGCTCGCGACGTCCTTCGCGAACGAAAACATACTTCAAGCGCTGTGGTAAGACAATAATCGGCGGTGTTGATGAGCATGCAGGCGTGCTTCAATTCTTGGGGGTCGAAACGAACATCCGTTGAACGGCGTGATTGAGTTTGCGATGGCGCTCTATGGGTTTGATATCGGCTTAACGAAAAAAAAGGAGACGGCCGACTTACCGTTTAAGACTTGCGATCAACACATCCTCTGTATCATGCCACAATATCAGCCTATGGATGCTGTCCATTCACAGAGAACTCACCTGCATATATCCTCAGCCACTTCTTATGAAGAGTACACAAGTCAAACAATGCCTGGCCCCTCGAGAGCTTCGCACACTGCTCCAGGCTCTGTGCATAAAAGTAGAAGAGCTCCGTCGAGGAAGGCAAGACGAGCATTGGCGATTCCTCTTCTGACTTGGAACTTGGGGCATCGAGTGATGGCCGCGGCGGAGGCGCCTTGCCTTTGGACTTGCGATGTGGGGCAAGCATGTCTGCGAGCACTCTAACGGGCGCATAAGGACACGTAGCGGAAGGGAAAAAGGGCAGCTGACTTGTCTTGAGCATCGACGAAAATGCTCATATGATTCTCGAAGGCGGCGGAGATGGGTTTGGAGGGGACTGCGTGTGTGCCTGCTACAGCGTCGAGCATGACTTGGAACTAGACATACAATGTGAGTCTCAGGGCGTTAAAAAGTGATGGGGAGGAAGTACACTCGTGGCCCATTTTTTGGACATTGAATTCTCAAACTCGGTGGTTATTTGCAGATTGTCAAGCAGCGTCTTGACAGTGAGCGACGCTCCCGCCTTTGCAAGAAGCATTGTCAGATCGTCGCTGCATGCACATGCATCAGCTTGAGCGTACTGCCTTTTTCGTCCCCCACATACCGTGTGATATCGACGAACTTCGCCAGGAGACACCACCCGACTTTCCACTCAGCCGGGAACACCCTGCCCTGCTCTATTTCGTGCGTCTGCAGCATCCGCCGGAACCACGCGAAGCGGCGGGAGAGATTGTCGAGCTGGCCAGCCTCATCGGTCGCGCGGAAGATGCGGCGGTATTCCTTGAGCTCCAGCGCAACATAACGGTCTATTAGGTGTGCGCGGAAGTCGGTACCGAGGACGTCTACGACGAGGCAGGCGTCGGTAATTTGAGGCGCCTTGATGGCCTTGGAAGTATCTTGAAGGATACTGTGGGCAAACGTTACTGGTTTACCAAGAGCTGTAATGGCAGCAGCACGCACAACGCGTCGAAGTCAGCGTCAATCTGGTTCCGGAGTTCGCCTTGAATATCTTGTATGCGTTTCCACGCTTGCGCTACCCGTTGTACAGCGGTGTACGACTTGAAGGTCACAGCAATCTGCTTCACGGCCTA
This sequence comes from Asterophora lycoperdoides, assembly GCA_018850815.1. Classification (NCBI taxonomy): domain Eukaryota; kingdom Fungi; phylum Basidiomycota; class Agaricomycetes; order Agaricales; family Lyophyllaceae; genus Asterophora; species Asterophora lycoperdoides. Next base: position 6,677 of record JABCKJ010000543.1, read on the forward strand.
GAGACATACTTGTCAGGGTTTCGGGGGCATATTTGGCACACGATACCCACATCAAGAGTTTGCGCAACCTCGTTGTATTTCTTCTCCCGAACGAGTTCCTCCAACTGCGTGAGCGCGTTAACTGGAACGGAACACAGCGTAAGTGAAGCTGGGCTTGAGAGCTATGTCGGAATGCACGCACCGAGCATTTGCAGACGCTTTAATGTGGTCATACTGAGAATCAGATTCTTCTTTGCTGTGTCCAACACTTGGATGTCCTTCGTAATATTGCGCACCACTGCCTCCGACTCTGTCGCCTTTTCACGAATCCGGGACATCTGGCCGAGTAGGTCCTGAAAGGATAGCATACGGGTTCATACAATATCCTCACTTGAACGTGCGTACAAGGGAACGCACCGAGATCATCTCTTGGATAAGTTGCATCCTCTCTGGGTCCTGACTTCGTCTGAGCTCTCCCTGTAGCGCATCTATCTCCAACTGCAACTCCCGCTGTGTTTCCGCCAGTCGCGCGCTGACCATGTCCAAATGTGCCAGTGACGCCTCTGTTCATATTCCTGGTCAGTATTAGACAGATATTTCGCCTTCCAACCCACTCGGAAGGAACAGAGCATTGGCTTACCATCAGGAAAGAGGTCATTAAGCGCCGGTATTGGGCTGAACGCGTTAGACAGCGTCAGTGCGTCGAAAGGGTCTCTTTCCGCATCGCCATCGTGAAATTCTAGGACACGCTGAATGGCGAGGATCACCTCGTGTGGTAGCTCGTCATTGTGCATGACAATGACCGGAATATCAGTAATACGTATTCCACGTCGAAATCGAAATCAATGACTAAACCCTAACCCTACTCTTGGTGTAGTTGCGGACTTCAAGATTATCCGAATCATCCTATCCTATATTGGTCTGCTACGGAACTGAGCCATTCATGCCGCTGGCAGGGGATTTCGCAGTGTAAACAAGGTCTTAGAACCAGGTTCTCCGATTCCATGGCACCCGATAGTCCCCAGGTCGTGCTAACGTACGCCAATCAGCCTACGTATTCGTGTGCCAAATGTGCTGCCTCCATAGTGCGCCGATCACCATGTTCTTTGCCGCTAAGTAGTAATCCCTGAAATCCGCGCTGGGTTTACAGGCTCTCCAGGATGAACTGATCAGCAAATCGTTCTCGGGGCGGGATGGTCGAGGCTAGTGAGTGCCACATCTTTATGCTGCCTTGGAGTCATCGCCAACCTCTAGCTGTCCTTGTTGTAGCCTTATGAATTCGGCGGAAAATGTCAGACTTGGGAAGCGTGAAGACCGTCCATTGCTGTAGGTCACCAAATATTTCATCAACCATGATCCTTAATGGAAGCTGCTCTACAGGACGGGCGTCCATACCGTCGCGGATGTCTTTTGTCTAGGATGCAATGACCGACTAGGCTGGTTCTATCACAAGGCGAAAGAGAATTCACAGAAGTACAAGGAGGGTACGTTTGGGTTGCTACTCTCTGTACATTAAGATTGATCCTGCAGCTCACAGGGAAGTATCTGCTTGAGCGGGAGAAGCTTATCAAGGAGAATGCGTGGAAACTGGACGTTTAACCCATCCTGGAACGCGCGAGCACGGTTGTATTACTGTAACAGGTGTGTGTACCACTAGGCTGTAAGATCAATACAAGGTAGGGCCTTTGTGCAGTGGCTGAAGCTCAAGCATATTCAACCTATGCAACCTCGACCGTGTGGTGGAGACCACGAAACCAAGTCGTGGACACAGCAGGGGAGCAAAGGAAGGCAAAGACAAGGAACCTGACAAGACGGATATTGAGATCGGACGTCTTATCACTTGTCGTCGGGATCGCCTTCTTTCATCATGAGCGTTGGAAATAGAAAAAGCCATCACGACACTCACTAGCTAATTGCCGGTACATCTAAAGCACACCAATGCGCATACGTGATGAAAAACCTCATCCCCAAGCCCTTCCTCGACGTTCCCACAAAACATGACATGTCCCACGTCCCGTCCCGCGCGCAAGAGATCGCACTGCCTTCCACTTGCCTCGAGGTTCCGCTTTTCCTGTCCTTTCAATTCCTCGGGGTTTCGCCTGTCCTTCAAGTTGTCAATTTTGCTCCTGCAGGACTACATGGTGATGTCATATATGGAATCGAAAATATCAGTTGTCTATTGAGAAACATGACACTCATCTTGATTACGATGTTTCCTGTGACTAACATATACAGCACATGTATGTATAAGACTGTGGAGTAGGGAAGGTGCTCTGAAGCACAACTCACCCATTTCTGTGACGACATGACCAAAATCACGCTGCGGGAGAACAGCAAACGTGGGGGAGGACAACCAACGGACTGGCTTCGAGCGCAGTACACATTCGCGGTACCTCCGTGCGTATCAACTTTAGACTGTGCAGAGCTGGTGTGCTGAAAAGCTTCAGTGCAGACAATACCTCGCAGATGGTCTTGAATCCTTTGGACGATTACGAATTATCAACGAAGACCGCATCAAAGCACATAATGGTTTCGGCTTTCACTCTCACAAAGAAATGGAAATATTCAGCTACATAGTTGCTGGAGATCTCAAACAGTGCGTTATCCTATCGGGTGTACGCCGGCTGCGACTGACAAGTTGGGCAGTCAAGACACTATGCATAACGTCGAAATCCTGAAACGAGGGGACATTCAATTGACCTCCGCCGGCACTGCACAGCGAGGCCAACAATGGAAACGAAGATGTACATATTGTGCAGATCTGGGTTTATCCTTGGAAGAACTCTTTGACACCCAAGTACTTTACGCGGTAAGCATACGTGCCGTCAACCGATTGAAAAGTGTGCAGGTGTTGACGAGTTTGCAAGTCATTTCACAGAGGAAGAGAAGCAGGACAAATGGGCGCTTCTCGTTGCCCCTGTAGGGTCCGATGGTGTGACCGCAGACCGAGAAGGACACGGACCGGCGCCTGTTCAATCGAATGTGAAATTCTGGGCCACCATCCTGTCGCCTAACCGTACTATCTCCCGTGCGATGCCCTCATCAGGTGGTGAGCGCAAGGCATACCTACAAGTTGTGCAGACGTCTGGATTCAACCAAGGTCCCGCGCGAGGCGCCCACGTGCGAGTGGAAATCGGGGGTCAATCGGTGGAATTGAAAGAGGGAGATGGTGCATTTGTGCATGCGGTTCCGGAAGAGAATTTGCAGGTGACCAACCTTGGTAATTCTGTTGCAGAGGTTTTGCTCTTCGATGTTGACCTTGATTGACACTTCTTCTGCTCTTTCAAATAATTATAAGAGAAAGGCTGTTTGATTCGCCACATCTAGCGGTTCGTCTCTGGATAGACGATCGTGTTGCGTAGCCCATGGTCAATGTGAGTTTGATCATGTTCCACCAACATTCAGGTAAGAGATTGTACTATGCCGTATACGTATTTTGGTGTAGTTAAAATCCTCGTCATGAAGCAAATCGCAACTGTAGGGTCTCAGTGTATGTTCATACTCCTCAAGTAGAAAAAAGAAGCCCATTGAAATTAGCGGCTGAAAGAGGAGAGAATGACATAGCTTTCCTCCTTATAGAGTGCGGCGCGGGTGCATTTGCCAAACACCACTCCAATTTTTACCAATCCGAAACCACTAACTGTTGTCCACAATTTACAGTGCAGCTATGGGCCAAATCAATCGTGTCGACTATCTAGTTGACAGGGGGGGAGATCAATGATGGTCTTGCATATAGGGGACATCCAAGGAACGACCAGATGTGGCGTAGTGTAACACCTTGGCAATAAATACTAACAACTGCTAAAGTAGGATCTCCTCGAAAGTATGAATCATGCTACTAGATCACAGGACCAGTCCCACATGTAGGCTTGTTGTCTGGACGAGTCGAAGCTAGTTTTGCGTCAGTGTCACGACGAGGAGCGTCGCTAGGCCGTCTCAACTGCCTTCTCAGTGGAACAGACGGCGGAGTGGAGTGCTTCATGATATCTTGCTGCACATTCATCGGTTAAACATGCCACGAGGAAGGATAGCGCCATGTCGCCAGGCTGTCTCAACTGCTCTTTCAGCCAATGTACGTGCAATGACTACAAGCGAGCGCGGTGTTGGCGCGGTTGCCACAAGCCCAACCATTGGGTCGACTGCGAGACCAGAGAACGGGTGGTTATGACCGCCACGTCGACTCGGAGCTGGTTTAGAACGACCAGACTAGAGATAACGTTTCGATTATTTATAGGACCAGGAAGTTTTCTGCGATGGCGATAGGCTGCGAAATTACTAGTGCTGTGCACCCACAAAAAAGGGTTTGGCATGCATCAGGATGGTGTGCTCGAACTGCTCTGCCAATAGGAAATGTCTCCGAGGGAAGATATTGTCGAGGTCAAAGCCTACAATCCTGTCGTATCACAAAGAACGACATAGTCACGACATAGAAAGAACTCTATTCGTTGGATTTGATAGCTTGTGGAATTCCGTCACAGCAGCATGTTCTTGACCTGTCGGGCGAAACGTCGTGAGGTCGACACAGCAAACTGTATCATAAGAACCTGATGCCCTCCAAAAGTGAGAGAGACAGGCACTTGTCTCCAGGCTCCACACTAACGGTGCCGCATTTAGTATGGACGGCCAAGGTTAATCTAAGTATCCTTGGTCCTTTATCGACTTGGTGAATGGCTGGAGACAGCACAGTGGCGCCGAGTGATAGAGCCATGCGCACCTCACCAGTCCAGCGTCAGAGATTATGTCTCGTGGCTCTCTTATCGTAGTGTGTTTAAAGTTTACGCTTTGTAGTGTCGTCCATTCCATGTGCGCCGCGACAGATCGTTCGCCAGCGTCATTTCCTTTAGAGGCATGAATATCCCCTATCCGCATTCCATGCCCGAGCCTTCAGCCGAGGAACACAGAGCAGCACGAGATAGCGGTACCGGTCTGCGTGTTGAACTTTGTCACCTGCCGCCGCATCGGCGGGAAAAAGTCTGGGCCGAGTGAACAGAGGAGTGCCTGAAAGCGTACACTCGGTAAAAGCTTTAGAATGAAGTCGTGAAGGTCGCGAATGCAGAGCTTGGCACGACCACGTTGGTGGCACCGACAGTACCACGATCCAGATACTCAGCCGAGGGCTGGAACATTGGGACAAGCGAAGATACAGATCGTAGGAAAGAAGCCCGAGGTAGACATAGAAGATAGTTTGACCAACAATTGGAAGCGTTCGCGGCTGCGACTGGTAAATGAAAATAAGGAATAGGGTTGAAGACAGGCACCTTTGTCTGTTACAGAGTTATGGCAGGCTGGCGCAAGGCATGGACAACGTCAATTGGTGACAAGAGACGTAGCCGAGACATTCATTGGAGTGGACCACGAGTTCAAACGTTGAAGCTTTCAAGTCGGTTGCTGCGACGGGTGACAAACGGGTGAGGGTGGGTTCAGGAGGAGGAATTTTTGGGCCGCCGGTATTTGGCACCGTGCGAACGTTTGCTTACCCGATTTGGGAAGAATCAGACAGACGCGCAACAGACGCGTGCGCGCCGCGTCTGTGCCTGTATGTGCTGTGCAATTGTTTCAAAGTTGTTCTCTATCTCCCACCACTGCGTCTATCTCAGTTGAACCTTACAGCATAGCATCTCTCACCTGTACATCCCACATGGACACCCGTCACGACAACGCAAATCCCAGCTTTTCAGAGGCTCTGCTGAGCTTTTTGGGGCTGTAGCGAATGTTATAAAACCACCTCGTTGATGGAAACTGGAATTGTCAACAGCCTCTCCTCCTTCACACTCTCTCAGCTTCTTGGCTTCTCAGTCGCTTTATTCGCCTTTATCCACCACATCTGACAAGGAAGAAATGCCATACAACGTTTCTCCATTCCCTGAAGTCGAGGACGCCGAGAAGGTCCAACAA
>JABCKJ010000544.1:0-12540 GCA_018850815.1 Asterophora lycoperdoides
CTGGGTATTTTTTACCATACATCAGCCTTCAGAGCCGTTTACCAAGCACATGGCCCCAGGCCACAGGCCAGAGGGGTCCATCCTGCAGGTCTGCGGCATGGGCCTAGAAAATTTGAAGTGGCCAATATGTGGGTGTCGCGACCACAAGCGCATGGCTCAGCACCACAGGCCAAAGGGATGGTTGAGCGCAGCGAGTGCCCATCCTGTAGGTCTGTGGCATGAGCATAGAGAATTTGATGCAAGTGTCAATTCTGTCAAATTATGTCTCAAAGCATGTACCCAGTACAAGTGCAGGTAGCTGTCGAGATACCTGTGGGTACACCAATGGCATTGCGTTCAGCAGGATTTATTGATCTACTTTTAAATTTTTGCCATTTACAAAAACTGCCAGACAGTCAAGATGCCAGTGGACATCATTGTTTGGGAAAACTCTGTAGATCATTTATGGAGATGTGTGTTTGGTAAGACATTGAGTGGGTTGCTATGATTGAGAATTGTGCAATGTATTGTGAATAAGCCAGGGGTTTGGGGGTGGAGCCTCCAACGAGCTGGAGACACCGGGCTGGAGGCATGGCCGAGCTTGCGAGTGCCGTGCCAAAGGCACGGGTCATAAGCTCGTAATAGATATAATCGATAATCATCCCGTCGAATCGTCCAACTAGTGAACTGTTTTATGTATTCATAACTAAAATGTCACAGCAATACAATTATTATACAACTACACTTCTGCTCAGGCTCAAGACTAATCAAATGGAACTGGATGAAACCCCGCGCCCGCGCCCGCAAGCCTCGACCCAGGCTGCCTCGCCTTATCATGTTCCGCCTTCGCCGCCGCAAACGCACTGGGGATGGGAATCCCACAGCAGTCTCCCCATCCCATATCCACCGGGCGCACGCCCACGTGTGCATGTGCGTGGCCCCTGTGAGCACCATCGTCGTCTTCGGCAGAGGCGGGCGCGGCGGGACCGTCGTACGGGAGGATGGACCCGAAGAGGAAGTGCTGCACGACAGGGAGCTTGCTGAGCACTTCGGCGAGGTACATCTTGATCATGCCCGAGTTGACTTTATCCCAGGTCTTGACGGCGGAGATGTCGTCGAGCATAGGTGAGTGCCACCGCAGCGAAGCGGTCTTGATCTTTTGAGGGTTATAAAGGGCTGCGGAAAGAGAAGAGTCGACGCACGGAGTTGATGAACTTGATACAGGCAAAGTACATGTAGTGCTTTGAGTACTCGTCGACGACCTCTGCGTCGTGGATCGCTTTGGGGCGGATGTACTTGTGGCCTATGAAATGTCAGGATACGCTATGTGTAGGAGAGTAGTCATACCATACCTCTTAGCTGCGCCGCGCCGAAGAGAAACGGTAGGAAGTGGTAGTCGTCGAGGCCCCATACCCCATGCGATCCCGCAGGCTCAAGCCAGTATGTGGATTGCAGAATTCGCATGATCTCGATGTACCTACATGCGGAGATGAGCAGCGTCCCATCCCAACCCGAACGCGCATACCTCCAAAACACCCTGATGACGAGCGCCTTGTGATCGCACTCAGCCACCACGCCCAAACATTCGAGGGACAATCTGAACCGGCAGAAACTCAGTGCGAGCGCATCGAGTCGGAATGGGGACACACAGCCAGCAAAGAAAGTTGAGCTCCATTCCGCTCCCGTAGTCGATCCGCGTGCGATTGCCCCACGCCTCGTTGAAGTACACGGATACCTCCTGGACCGCCTCCGCCGGGAGATTCGGAAGCGTGGCGTGCAGCGAGGGCGATACCTATACCTCCAGGACAAGAGAAAGAACTCAGTCTACAAGGTCTACAGGTAGCGAGGTGGAAGTCAGTGCGGGCCGTACCTCGGAAACTTTGTCGTAGAACGTCCGGAACGCCGGGTTACCGAAACGCGACGCAGCGTTCTCCACGGGCGGCGTGTCTTTCACGATCTTCTCCACGCGTGAAAGGACATCTAGTATTGCTGTTACTCCCTACAGTACAATATGATTAGTGCCCAGCGAATACGAGGAGATGAACTGCGACTCACGGCTGATTCACAGCACTCATCTGTAAGCTTCACGCCAAAAACGGCGCTGTTTAGTGTTTCAATATACTGCATAAGCTCATCATGCGTCCTTGAAGTCTGAAAATAGACCAGCTGGTCGGGCAGCAGAATCGCTTTTGTTGGCGCGCGAAACGCCATGATCGTCGTGGTCAAGGTCCAAGCAGCGACTGTCAAAAGGTGATCTAAGGTTGACCCTAACCCTACTTTTCTTCTCTCTTTCCTCGGACCTCCTGATTGTGCTTGGGGGGCCACCCAGCGATGCCGACCCCAGTAGCGACACTGCGCGCTTCACTAGAGAAGCACAATGACACCTTTGAGTCGCTGCTGAAGCTCATCCCGGCAAAATACTACATCATGCAAGACCAGACTGAGGAACAGGTGCCCGCTCGCTGATCGCATATCTTTTTCACCGTATATCCTGAACGATTTTGAATGGTTTTCCTACGTACTTGATTGTGCTTGTGGCGGGAAACTCTAGGTGTCGAAGTACCAGAAGCACAGCAAGAAGCAAAAGGCGCCGAAGCAGGCCATCAAGGAGGCCTCGAAAAAAGCCAAGCGGGACAAGGTGCGCCTGCATTGCATGGACCCTGGTTCTCCTCCGTTGACGATGTAATTTGATTCACCTGCGTACTGCGTAGCTCGACCCCGCGAACAACAAATCCATCGTCGACCTCCAAAACGAGAAAAGTCGAGGCAAGGGCACGACTGGCCACTCCAACTCGGGGTCGGTGTTGGGCTCAGACAACGACGGAGAATCCGGCAGCGACGTGGGCGGAATGGATGTCTACGGTGGTCTCGACCTCGGGAACAGCGACATGGAGCTCGACGAGGACCCAGAGATGGTACCGATGCCCGAGTCTGGGGGGATTAGGATCCTGCGCGACAAGCTGCATGCACGGATAATGCAGCTGCGGCGTGGGGGGCCTGGGCGGCGGTATGACTCCCACGGGCGGCCGATAGAATTGGGCAATGGTGCTATGGCTGGCGGAGGTGGTGGGGGCCGGGATGAATTGCTGGAGGAAAGGCGGGCGCAGCGGGCGGCGATGCGGGAACGGCGACGGAAGGAGACGCGGGAGAAAATCAGGCGGGAGGAGGAAATGAAGAGGAAGGAGAAGGAGAAGGAGAATAAGGACTTGAGGGATAAAGGGCATTTGACGAAGGTATGCCTTGACTTCCTTGCGTTGTCGAGAATTATTTGATCACGACATATTTTACAGACACAACTGCTCGTCCCCGAGGATACCTCCCGCCCGGGCGCAGGCAGCGGACCGCAGGCATCGCTTACCACGGTCGCATTCTCCACGCTCGCCGGGTCCTCCGCCTCAAAGAAACCCACCCACCTCAAAACGATATCGAACCCGCAGCAGGCGCTCGAGCAGCTTGCCGTGCGCAAAGAGAAGCTCGCTGCACTGCCGGTGGAGAAGCGCAAGGCCACTGAGGAGCGGGCGCGGTGGGAGAAGGCGGAGGCGCGGATGGAGGGTGTAAATGTGCACGACGACGAGGGACGACTGAAGAAGGCAGTCAAGAGGAAGGACAAGGAGAAGGGGAGGAGCAAGAAGGAGTGGTATGTATCTCTCACTTCTTCACTTCCTCACTTCCTTTCCTTTCTCTTACATCACAATATATTTCCAACCCGGCCTCTAGGGACGACCGCAAGGAGCAAATCACACAATCGATGGCAGCGAAGCAGAAAAAGCGCAACGACAACATTGCGATGCGCAACGAGCGCAAGAAGGACAAGGCGAAGGGCATCAAGACCAAGGCACGCCCGGGCTTTGAGGGCAAGGCGTTCGGGAAGGGCAAGGGGAAGGGCAAGCCCAGCGGGAAGGGGAAGTAATTATGAGCTCGATGTTATTGTTATTTCGTTCATTGGTTTTATTGCTTCATTCTCCGGCAGTGCATTTCTGGCGGCCCATCTTCTGGCCCAGATTCGTCACACGTTCTTTTCCCTCAACCCGGGCTGCGACATGCAGACCCTTGCCACCGGACGACTCCTCCTCCAGGTTCTCACAGAAAACCACAGCGAGCAGCCGAATAAAACATCGAATAAAAATTTCACGACCACAGGATATACATACACACAAGGTTACATCGTCCATTTCCCTTCACCTGCTTCATACGCACACTTTCTTTGCTTTCCTTTTCAAAAATTACTTGTCCTTTCAACATCCTCACTCGAAATCCAATCCGGCCTCGCCCAAAAAAGGACACGATCCAGAGAGGTGATTGGTTGAAACACCCCTTAGAAGCTCTGAGCGACCTTCTGCTTGATGAGATCGACGGTGCCAGGGTCCGCGACAGTGCTGAGATCCCCGAGCTGGTCGCCCTCGCCCGCGACGATCTTGCGCATAATGCGGCGCATGATCTGCGTGCGTGCGTCAAGTCAGCCAGTGAACAGCAAAAAGCGACATAAGCACACACCTTCCCTGAACGCGTCTTGGGCAAATCACTAACGACGAACACCTTCTTGGGGGCCGCGAACGGGCCGATGACCTTGCGCACCTGCAGGACGAGCTCCTTGACGAGCGCGGGCTCGTCGTCAAATGCGAATTCCCTGTGGGTGGCGGGTGATGCGTTAGCCGTTTGTTATTGCTTCTTGTTTCGAGGAACGGCAGGGAGGGTTCGAGCGAAGAGACGAATGTGGAACACGAAGCAAAGGAGAAGAGCAGGACGGGAGAAGAACACAAAACACGCACGGCTTCAGTGTCACAAACGCAAACACGGCCTGGCCCGTCAGCTCGTCCGCCGTCCCGATCACTTCAATCGTCATGTCAGCGTTTCCATTCAGGGCAACGTATAATGTAAAGGAAGGCAGGAGAAGCAGGAAAGGAAGAAGGGGACGCACCAGCAGTTTCCGCAACGCCCTTGTGCATGATGAGCGCGCTCTCGATCTCGGCGGTCGAGAGGCGGTGGCCAGATACGTTGATCACATCTGTCAGGTGGGTAGGGTAGTTAGCATTGGCCAGAATAAAAGCGGATGTGAAAGGGAAGGAGGGGGAAGAGAAAAAGGGAGGTGGAAACGGAGCCAAACGCAACCCAACCCAAAATGACCAACACTCACCATCCACCCTTCCCTTAATCCAAATATACCCATGCTCATCACGCGCCGCGCCATCGCCAGTATAAAACAATCCCTTGTAGGGAGCCATGTACGTCTCGAGGTAGCGCTTGTGGTCGTGATAGATCGTGCGCGCCACCGAGGGCCAGGGGTGTTTAAGCGCAAGGACGCCTTCAACATTCGGGCCGTGGAGCTCCTAAGTACGGGGGAGGAGAGGAATAAGCGCTTCTTCGTTCGTTTCCTTCTTCTTCGTTTTTCTCTGGGGGGAAAGCATTGCAATTGTAATTGCTAGTTCCCTTTGAGGGGCAGAAGTTGGTAGCGATAGGGGGTGAGGGACGAAGGGGGGTAGGGAAAAACTATGGACGGAAGAGAAAAGAAACTTACCTCCCCAGAAACCGGATCCAGAATCGCAGGCGTAATCCCAAAGAATGGCACCGTCGCCGCGCCGGGCTTCGTCTCGACCGCGCCCGGGAAGGGGGTTACGACAATTGAGCCTGTTTCTGTTTGCCTGTTGGCGGGTGTTAGTTTTGTAACGGAAAGGCAGGGGAAAGGAAAGGCACAGAAAAGGGGGCGGAGGCAGAGAGTGAGGGGAGGCAAGAAAAGGCCGTGGAAGAACGATGGACGAAGGGAGGAAGGGGGTCAGGGAAAGGACGAAGGCAAAGGAAAAATGGCAAGGGAAAGATGGCAAGGGACAAAAAGGCAAGGTAAGACCGCACCAGAACGTATCAACAATCGCGCACTCGCGCTTCCCGACATGGTCGTTGTACCAGTGCCACGCCTCGGGGTTGATGGGCTCGCCAACGGAGCCGAGCACGCGGAGGGAGGAGAGATCGTGGCCTTCAACGTGGTGTTCGCCTGTAAGTATTTATGCGGGTTAGTGTGGCGTCGCAGTCAGAGTGAAAGCACGAATGTCCATTATTCCACATCCATACCACCATAAACGTATGACAATGAAGGGATCCCACTCACCAAGCCGCCTCAACAACCTAATCGCCGTCGGGGCACTATAAAACTGGGTCAGCCCATGCTGGGCGACGGTTTGCCAGTAGCGTGAGGGGGTGGGGTAGACGGGGGTGGACTCGAAAACGGTTGTGGTGACGCCGTTAAGAAGGGGGCCATATACTATGTAGCTGTTTGGGGAGAGGGGGGATTAGTGGGGATTTGAGAGAGAGAGGGAGAAGAGCAAGCAGGATGCAAAGACAAAGAGAGGAAAGGACGAAGCAAAAACAAAGCAATCGAGGAAATGGAAAACAGCGACAGCAACAAAGAGAACGCACGTATGCCCCGTGATCCACCCAATATCGGCCATACACGCAAACTTATCGTCCGGGTGCACGTCGAAGACGTACTTGACAGTGAGTGCGGCGCAGAGGAGGTACCCGCCTGTGGTGTGGACGACACCTTTGGGCTTGCCGGTGGAGCCGGAGGTCTGTGGGTGGGGTGGGGGTTAGTGAAGAGTTCGAACGAGGGGGGAGGCTGAGGGTTAGTGAGATTGATGTAGATGGGGAAAAAGAGAAGGATAGGAAACGGGGCACGAAGCGAACCGCGGAACGAACAAGACGGCGAAGACAAGGAAAATGCAGAGATCGGGAAGCAAGAAAAGCGGAATACGAAAACGCACTTACATAGAGAATAAACAAGGGATCCTCGCTCGCCATAACCTCCGGCGGACAATAACTAGGTACCCTTTCACACTCTTCATGCCACCACACATCTCTGCCCTCCAACCACCCCACCTTCCCCCCCGTCCTCTTCAGCACCACGACCTTCTCCACCGCGGGGCACTCCTCCAAAGCCTTATCCACAATCGCTTTGGTTGCGATGCTCTTCCCTCCCCTCCTCCCCTCGTCACTGGTGATGAGGACGCGAGAACCGCAGTCGTTGACGCGCTCCCGAAGCGACTCGGAGGAGAAGCCGGCGAAGATAACGGAGTGGATGGCGCCGAGACGGGCGCAGGCGAGGAAGGCGGCAACGGCGTGCCAGGTCATGGGGAGGTAGATGGAGACGGTGTCGCCCTTTTTTATGCCGTGGGATCTGAGAACATTGGCGAGGGAGCAGACTTCGCGCAGGAGCTCGGCGTAGGTGACAGAGCGGCCTTGGCCAGGTTCGTCTGCTTCGTAGAGGATGGCGGTCTGCGATGTAAGGATACGGTATGCGATTAGGAGTTGAAAGAGAAGGAGAAGGGAGGGGAAGCACCTTGTCGGGATGTTTGAATGCCCACCGGTCGACGGCATTGTAGGACGCATTGAGGCCGCCCTCGAGAAACCATGCAATATCGCCCGTCTCAAAGCCGCCCGCGCGCACCGTGTGGAACGGCCTATCCCAGTGCAGCGTCTCGCGAGCTTTCTGTGGGCAATGGTGATTAGCGCAGGATACGATTAGTTAGATGGCAAGCGCACCTGTGCCCACCACGCATCGCTGCCCTCGCCGACTGTAAGCGTGTGTGCGGCGTGGTAGGCGTCAATGTGAGGCCCAACGTGGGGTGTCTTGGGCCCGTTTGCCACGCGCGACGCGATTGGGTGCTTTGGTACTGCTATGGGGGTTTCTGAGTCGGAGGCCATGGGGTTCTGGGGAAATCGCAAGAGGCGGTGGTTTTTATTTAATTTATACATACGCGCCGCCAAATAGGGGTAAACCTCGCGGTTAGGGGTGACGCGATCTCGGATCGCGTGGGGTTGAGCTCGACGGAGTTACTTGCTCCCACAATGCTCTCATGTCCCGCCACATTCAGTCGACAGCCCCATGCGGAGACTGCTGTCAGTGCCAGTTCCGGTCCCTGATGTGGGGAAGCCCGGACAGATAAAACGGCGCTCCGCCACTGGGGCAGCTCGAGTAGAGGAGACCTACGAAGCTGCGTGGCAGGGCAGGGAGCAGGCTGGCCGCTCCAGCGCACCACCCCATGTGGAACACTGCGTACGCCGCACGCGAGTGCTATCGATGCTGACAGTAGATCTGTATCTTGGATACAAGTTAGCGGGAGCGGGAGCAGGGACGGCTAGCGGAACACCGGCTGAGGGAAGATGGATATGCCGCCGCTGCTGGCGCCGAGACCGGAGTCGGAGTCGGGTCGCGGAACAGGTACTAAGTTACACGACGAGGCGATCATTGACACCAACCACACCATGGCCAACCGCGTCAAAGTACAAGTGAAGGGGAAAGCAAAAGTAAAACTGTATGACTCGGACGCGCTGGACGACTCTGCCTCTGCCTCTCACTTTGACTCCGACCTCGAGGCTTCCAACCAGGATTTACCCAAACGCAAGCGTGCTGAAACGAGCCAGGCGCATAAACAGAAACGAGCTAAGACGGATACGTCTACCGCTATCACTACTGTGAAGGCCGGTGGAATGAAAGTGGGGAAAGCGAACGCGAAAGGGAAAGGGAAAGGGAATGTGAGGGCGAGAGAGAAACAAGACGAATCTGAAAACGAACACTACGCCGCCGCCGACGACGACGACCTGGAGGAGGGACAAGAGATCGTCGGGCGTGTCGTGCAGGCTCCTACGACGGGTCGAGGTGCGTTTCGTCGTCTCGTCCACTCATATCCATTGTCCCGTCCACCGACCCCCACACCCCACACTGACATGTAGTCCCACCTGGGCAAATCTCGCGCAACACGCTCGCTTTCCTGGCGCACCTCAAGGAGCCGGCGTGTAATGATCGCGGATGGTGCGTACTAGTGCCTTTCTTTCTCACCTCTTTCTCCTCCACTTCTTCCTCGAGGAGCTTTTCATCTTAGTGTCTATATAATATTGTTATATGTGCTGCTTGCGACGTGCTTCCAGATGGCGTTGGTGAAAACCCGTTTTGCGATCCCCTCTCTCGGTTGTCGGCTGATTCTTTTTTACTGATTGTTTGTCGTTTTGTCTTAGGTTCAAGCTCCATGGTGCGATTCCTTCCCCTGCTTACCCTGCTTAGCCTCTCCCGCATTCCTCGTTCCCGCACCGTTACCTCCTCCTCTAATGCTGTCTCCATCCGCAATGGCGCCCACCATGTCCCGAAATTCACGAGTCTCGACTTCGAGTGAACAACTGACATTGACAACGCCCTTTCCCACAGAACCCGTCTATCGCGCCGCAGAATCAGAATGGAAATCCTTCGTTGACGCACTGACGGCCCCGCTCACAGCCGCCGACCCGCAGGTCCCACATCTCCCTGTCAAGGATGTGGTGCATCGGATTTATCGGGATGTGAGTGCGTTCTTTGCTAGTTTTTCTTTCTTTTGCGTTGTCTCGGAGGACACTGGCATGCGCTACGGTTGGAGGGGCTACGATTGGAGGGGCTATGATTGGTTGTGGAATACATTGCATACGCGTACTCTTCAATACCTACGCTTGGAACACACCAACCAACGCAACGCACACAGGTCCGCTTCAGCAACGATAAAACACCGTACAAGCGCAGCTTCTCAGCTAGTTTCTCGCGCAGCGGGAGGAAGGGCATGTTTGCGGGGTGTGAGTGGCGTTTTTCTGTTGATTTGTTTTTGACTTTCCTTTTCTTTTGCTTCTCCCGCTCGCCTACATCTTGTTGCTCCATTCCGAGTTCGTACGTCGCGTTTCGAGTTCCCCGTCCATGTCCCCGTGTCCCTGTGTCTTCGTCCGTGTCCCTGTGTCTTCGTCCGTGTCCCTGTGTCTTCGTCCGTGTCCCTGTGTCTTCATTCGTGTCTCTGTGTCTTCCTCCGTGTCCGTGTTTCAAAGTCCATGGTGACCCGCGGCATCGTCACGAGCACGACTGACAGCCGGGCTTGTGGCACACCTCCCAGATCGCATCGCGGATCTGTATCTGACCATCTCCCGACGCTCTCCACCCCAGAATCCCACCCCATCCCCACGTGTGTGTGCGCGCGCGGTTTGGGCCCCGTCCAGGCTTGGGCTTGGGGGCCGGGCATGGAAGGCTAGACGTGGGGCATGGGGTATTATGCCTTCCTTATACTTTCCTCTTCTTCCGTCGCGTCACTTGATTCTCATGGTCACCTGGTGTACCTTGATCCTGGGTGCGCTCCGGCCTTTGGGTGTGGAAATCAGAATAGGAGGGCAGGATGTTGGGTAAACACTGCACGAATGCGGGGAAACGTGAAACGGGCATACGGGGAAGCGGGTGCTATGCCATTCGGATATTGGGCGCACTCTATTGTGCTGTTCATGTTGGTGGACTCTGGAGCGGGCAAGCGACGGCCTCATGGGTCGTCTGTTTGCGGCGCTTGTTCTCTTTCTCTTTCTATATTATCCCCCCTCTCTCTCCCTATACCCCCGTGTTACTTCCCGTCGCCATCAACCATTCGGGGGTGGTTGTCGCCCGGCACACCCGGCGCACGCCGAACGCCGCTCGGTCACCGGCGCCCGCTATCCCCGGGGCAACCCCGGGCCGTGCGTGGTTACTCTTGCCAGATTCCTGTGCTTCCTTGTGCTTCAGGCTTCTCTTGCTTGGCCTTCTTTACGGCCCATCTCCATAGACCATATGTTTTTCCGAAGCCCATGTCGTCGCATTATCCCCCTTTGTGCGTTCAGTGCCTGACATGGCCATAGCTACGTCCTCTCGACGCGCAGCATGCAGTGGCAGGCTCGGGGAGTGGGCACTGATTGTCCTCAGGTTGACTCCGTGACCTCCATGTGTAACTCAACTTTGGCTTGGACTTCCTTTTCTTGAATTCCTTCCTTTCCTCTTGGTTCGCCCTTTCTTGGAACAAAACACGCGAAACTGACAGAATCCCCTTGAACCACCTCAAAAGATCATGTGTGCGTACATACACCTTTCTGTTGCGCGCGCGCCACGCTGATCATTTCTTTCTCCTTTCTCCTTATTTTTAAACAAACCCTTGGATTCTTTGTCATTGGACTCGACATTGTCCTCCTTATGTTCGAATGTTCGGATTCGTGTGCAAACACGCCTGCGCTGCCTTCGAATCCGCAATCATATGGGCCACGCCACCGTTCTCGTTCTCGTGCTGTGCCTTCGCTTCGCCATCAACTTCCATTGTGAATGCGAACTTTCGCACCTGACGGACGTCCTGGATGAACTCTGAACCTTCATTTGATAATAACACCGCGCGCGTCGGACGATTGCCCCAACAGAGCAGGTGAGCTTGCGCATTTTATCAGCACTGCGCGTTCGCCTCGAACGGGAAGCGCTATGTAATGCTAATGCGGTCGCGTCAGTGAAGCCTGGTGACGAGAGCATTATCGCGGCGGGAACTTGGTGCCCCGGGCGTGCGGAGCTTGCCAACGTACGGTACGTTTATGTGCAAATGCGACTTGTTCCCCCCTCCTTCCCTTCTCTTTCGCATGGGGTTCTCACTGCAGAGTATGGTCTCTCTCTTCGGATACTGAGTGAGTACCGTTGTAGGACGAACCTACAGAGAAGCTCTCGACGCCTGCGGCGCATCCTCGCTGCACCCGAGTTCGTGGAGTACTTTGGGGAGCCGAAACCTTCGACCGACGGGACGCGCCAGAGCGTGTTTGGGATGGAGGACGAGCTCAAGGTCGCGCCGAAGGGCGTCGATAAGACACACCCGTGCGTCCAAGTCTTATCTGTCTCTTTTACCTGTAGGGAGTTTCACTCTGGACGCGTGTACTTGCAGGGACATCGATCTGTTGAAATGCCGCTCGTTCGCTGTAGTGCACAGGTGTGTACGCGTTTGCACTCTTTCATGGCCTGTTGCTAAAGCTGTAACTTGGTGTCGCCTCGTGTTTCGTGTAGGTTCACAGATGAAGAAGTGCTAGCGCCGGATTTCAAGGACAAGGTGGCCCAGCTGGTGAACGTCATGCGTCCGTTTGTGCATTGGTTCGTCCTTTGGTCCTTTGCCCTGGGGTCCCGTCGTGTGGCGGACGTGGTGGCTGAGGTACGATGGATGCTGACATTGGCTGTAGCTTAAATGATTTGATGACGGTCAATGCTGGAGGCGTGAGTGGAATGTCTAGTAGTGTTCAGGAGGAGGGGGAGAACGTGGAGGGAGGGGAGGAGGACGAAGAGGACGAGTGATGATAATTGATATTCAGTCGTGTTTCAAGTCTCAATCGTCATTTCGTTTCAACGGGATGGTAAATGTGAATGTTGAAATCGGATGTGACGATGATGATATGAGGGGCCTCTATACCGGGACCCACCAGACAAAAGTATTTTTTTTGATTCAGGAGAAAACGTTTTTGAGATCTGGATTCCAAAATTGAATTCGGTGATAGTGATTTTAAGTCCGAGCATTTTGATTTGATTCTTGACATTTGGTTTTTGATCTTGCTAAATTTCTTTCGAAAATTCAATCTGACAATGCTGATTTCAAATCTCAGCATTTTGATTTTGAATCTTTGACTTTCGAAAAGGGCACATCGTGAGCCGCCAACCCGTCCAACCAAGGCTAGATGGCGGGCCGAGGTCTCGACCGACGGTGACTGAAAGGAAAGACGGTGGGGGAATAGGAGGTGCAACCGGGAGGA
>JABCKJ010000545.1:0-12512 GCA_018850815.1 Asterophora lycoperdoides
GGGGGCAGGGGCAGCACCGGGGGGGGCACCGGGGGTGGTAGGAGGGCCGCCGGGAGGGGTAGGAGCGCCACCAGGAGGGGCAGGAGCACCACCAGGGGGGGTAGGTGCGCCGCCAGGAGGGGTAGGTGCGCCGCCAGGAGGGGTAGGTGCGCCGCCAGGAGGGGTAGGAACACCACCGGGAGGGGCAGGTGCATCGGCAGGAATGCCTGCAGCATTAAGAGAGACGGGAATCGCTGGAATCGCTGGAATCGTGCCTCCGATGGGAACAGAAGGACCAGGGATCGTGTCTCCGACAGGAACAGGAAGACCAGGGATCGTGATCGGGATTGCAACAGGCAGCTGGTCGGTGCCGGCGGCCGCGATGTTTGGGGTGTTGTTCGGTGTTTTACCTATGGGGGTGGCTGACGGACACAACGAGTCGGTGGAAGATGGAGCGGGGTCAGCCGCGTCTTCTCGTCGCGTAGGAGAAGTTCCATCTTTCCCAGGGGGTCCAGCAACTCCATCAGTACCTCCAGCGACACTATTCAAGACACTGGAGATGATATCAGCGACGCTCGCAAGCTTCTCGGTAGACTCTGCATCGAAATCAGCAGCTGCCAAATTCTGCGCCCCCAGCGATTCGGCGTTGGCGTCGCAAACACCGAGAATGGGGTCTATGATGGGACCGACGATCGGTAAGCCACACAGAGCGGCGAGGGGAAGAAGACCGCGTTCTTCGATTTGATGGGCTGCAACTAACGATAAGAACATGGTGCATAGGGTAGCTTATGAGGACTCACCCGAGTTGTCAGCCCTCTCATCGTGATCGCGTGCACTGATAGGGCCGGACCGCGAGGCAATGAAGTGGTTGCTCGAGGAACTAGTCAAGCCGCCGGCGTCGGAAGAGTCACCTGCTGGTGCGGCGAGGGCTGGCGAAGACGATGTCACAGCCAAAGAGGCGGCGAGGATGAACGACGAGCTCGAGGGGATTCTCATGATACGGTTGGAGTCTGTGTAGATGTGAGGTAGTATGTGGTGGTGCTGCGCACGTAGAGCAAGATCAAAGCTGATGTAGATTTGGTGTGATGGTGGGGGTACGGAAGAAAACAGCGGTAAGTCCAAGGCTGACAATGCTGGGGTATTTATACCGCACGAAAAAAAGCCAGTATCCGGTCAGCCAGCTGGCCGAGCAAACCATTTAGAACTTGACCAGTGGGCTGCATGTCCGCATTAGGAAGGCCGCCACCAACGTACCAGCTTTGCTACATTCTGCGGGAACGAGCTCTGTATGCCACTAACAAGCTCTCCTGTACGAGCGAAGCTTAGTTATGCCAGAATTATGTCACATTGGAGACATTCGGACAGGCAGATCGTCGTCAAGACACGTTAGGCCCCTCTGCGACGACTCTCCATTTCCCACAATTCCTGCTCTCCGAAGCCTCTTCTCTGTCGTGGCGCAAGGCCCCCACTCCTCTGAGAGCTCGAGACGAGACTGTCCCACCAGCTGGACAATGCGCGCCGTAATGGTGTTCCAAGACTTGAAGAAATCAAGCACCAGAAGAGCGCAGCAGATCTAGCATGACAGACGCGTTAGTTGCACGGGAACAGACGATAGAAATAGACATAAGTACACAAGGACTGCCAGAATCAGGAAGAGAGGTGCTAGCGCCATAATATCTGCCCGGTTGTCTGTCATGGCCGTTGTTGCTGACAAGACAGTTGTTGCGACCCAACACTCTGTACCTTATGTAAATGGATTGCTGATCTCGATCACCACACCCCACACAGTGGTTACAGCCTCAGGCTGGCGTCAAGAATCGGTAAAGAATGCGTACAGAAAAGAGACTAGAGGCATCACTTGTGACGATAAGAGACGTCCTCTACCTACATTCGAATGTCTTCTTCCACCCGACCTAACGTCTACTAATGCCGCGAGTGTTACTGGTCCGTGCGTTGAAAAGAGTTCGGAGAATGAAAATCGTCGGCGAAAGGCGTGCAAGTGATGCCCAATCCCTTATCCTCCCCCATCGCCAGGAGTTCGAGTTTGCCTTCGTAGGTGCATTGTTTTCGCAGCCTTTCGACGTTTCTCTCTGTTGCGAAAGCCTTGTAACCAAACTTCCGGCGTTCCGAGTGAACGGTACCCAGATTTTGGAGATTGACTTGATCCGCTCTGGGCTCTCCACTGTTTCGGGTTTTACCTTGTGCTCCCCTTCCGAGACCACTCCAGCTTCCTGCATTGCTTAACGAGATGGTCGACGACAACCGCACATCACCTTCGCCCAAGAGCTCTCCAAGAAGGGTGCGTATACTTTCGTTTTCCTCCTTGTCACTGCCGCACTAATCAATCCATGTCAGACCTCCGAGACAACGGTAGCTGATCAGCTGCCTTCCTCAGACCTAGACCTAGATATTGAAAGGATTTCTGAGGCCTCTCGTGTCCTGCCGCTTGATCCATACCAGCTTCGCGATGGAATGCTCTCAGAGCGAGATATCAACTCTTTACGCCACCGGAACAGGAAGGGCAGCCACGTTGCGCACTACCACCAAAGGCAAAACGATGTGCAATTCGAAGTTACCTTTATCTAGCCGAACTTTCATTTCTGATTATTGTGTTAGCTGATAAACTCGCTCCTCAAACCCATGGAAGACCATACGGCGGAGGCCCGGGCCGAGGAAGAGGTCACGCGTCTGCCCGTTCGTCCTTTACCTCACCGCCCAAAGCGTGAAGCTAATGCTTCCATCTAGGTTAAAATTGCCATTTACGCCAGTCTCTTCTCGAACTTTGGTCTCTGTGTACTGCAGAGTACGTAATATTACCTCTGAAGATTATCATTTTAACGCGAATCTCCAGTGTATGCCGCGGCCTCGTCAGGCTCGTTGTCCCTCCTTGCGACCGGAATCGATTCAGTCTTTGACTTTGGAAGCAATGTCCTTCTTTTCTGGCTGCACCGAAAAGCTGAGAGGCTCGACGTCAACCGATGGCCCGTGGGTGGAGCGCGCCTGGAAACCATCGGCAACATTGTCTACGGTCAGTTCGTTATCCGCATTTCCCTTATCACAACCACCTGAAACTCCTTTACAGGCTTCTTGTGAGAAGAAGTGCGCTGTGCCTTTACCTGTCCACTGACATGCGTTCAGGATGGGTTCCGTGAACCTCATCGTCATCGTTGAATCCATTCGAAGTATCACCGCCAAAGAAGGCGATTCTCTCGAAAAATTTCATCTCCCCTCAATCATAGCTGTTGCAGTCGCTCTAGGTATTTTTCTTCTCGGTTGGTTTGAGCTTACTTACCAATTATTTCTCAGGTGTCAAGTTCCTCCTTTTTATCTATTCCTTTTCCCTTCGCTCCAAATCAAGCCAAGTACATGTTCTCTGGGAGGACCATCGCAATGACCTGTTCATCAACGGCTTTGGTGCGTATATCGAGCTCTAGTTGTGCGTTCAACCTCACTTCATCTCACTATGCACCAGGTCTTCTTATGTCAGCCGGTGGAAGTAAATGGCGGTGGTGTGAGTGGCCCGCCTTTGACTTTACCGTCTGTGTGCAATAGTGACATGAATAACTCTACCGCAGATCTTGATCCTTTGGGCGCAGTTCTCGTACGACAGTCAACTTCGTAACTTCACCCCAACACCTGATATTCTCCCTCTCCCCAGATTGCATCAGGTGTCATTATCGCGTGGAGCCGCACTATCTACTTGGAATTCGAGCTTCTGGCAGGAAAGTCGGCGCCACACGACTTCTTGCAGCTCATTATCTACAAATCCGCCACCTTCAGCAAAGATATTATGAAGATCGACACCGTGCGCGCCTACCATGTGCGTGTTCATCAATTTCCACGTGAGCTTTCCCGCTGATGGAATGTGTTTCTCTCGTTTGGGCAGAGCGGACCAGAGTATTTCGTTGAAGTCGACGTAGTTATGGACGCTAACACTCCGCTCTGGAGAGCACATGATCTCAGCCAGCAGCTCCAAGATAAGATAGAGATCCTCCCTAATGTCGACAGAGCCTTCGTCCATGTTGATCATGAAACGACCCACATCCCTGTGCGTCGGGTCTATCTCTTGAGTTGTCTAAAGTTTACAATGTCGTCTTCCAGGAACATCGAAAACTGATCCTGACGTAGTGCCGATGGCATGCACGACCAACCACATCTGTGTATGACATTGAAGTGTGTTTCCAAATTCCTGTCTCTCCTCCTTCACTCCGCGCCTTACACGTCCCGACAGGCAATGTAGCATGTACCTCCTCGATGCCCAGACATGATTCGTCTCAGCTTCGCTGATGCACCAAGTGCTCTCAGGGGGTGGCGCATCGCGCCAAGCTGAATAATGATGACTGCTTTTTCATCTTTTGAACATTTTGAGGAGATCCAACCCACTGCTTTCACTGCGTGCTACAATATGTACGCTCTGCGACGCGATTGAAGGTTTCGGTTTCAGAATCTCAGAGCGGTAGATTTGAGGCCGCCACCACTAGGCCGTCCGATTATAGAGAGTTGAACGTCGAATCGACTGGGAGTCTAGCTAGGACCTACCCTAACCTTGTACCCTAGTGGAGTGGATAAAAGCAACATCACAATCGTCTCCCCAAGTCAGATAGATACTTTGGTTCAACCTACGCAGGCTATAGGTTTTTACATAGCAAGAGTGTGGCAACCAGGTGAGGTTTGGCATTGGCATCCGTGCCAAGAAGGGACGCCCTACATACCATGATCTCGAACACAAGTACATATGATGTAGGTGTCCGCCACATGAATGTTGTCATTCTACCTTTGACCGTGGGCAGGCTAGGTTACAAAGTCTCTATATTATTCCAACACCTAATCCCTTCTTTGCCTCTACCTTTAAGTGTCACCCCATCCAAACTTACCGTCCCGGCGACGAAACCATGCGCACCTCATTCACTTTCTTGCTCTTTTCCTCTGGAAGGCCCTTGTTCACCTCCATCCTCCCCGCTGTGCGTGCACATCCCGTCGGATCGAGAACCTTTTCGAACCACCTCGCGAAAGTGCCTGTGATTCAAGCCAAGAGAAACATTCCACCACCGCCGTTACGCTCTGGCTCAACAGAAGCCTTCCCGACGCCCACAATCATCGTATCGTTGGTCCTTTTCCTGCTACTCTCGGGGTGCTTCCTCACCGCCCTGTTCTACGGTCGTGAAATCCGCGCTGTCGTTCGCCAGAAGCTGAGCACACTCCCGCACCGCACACCAGTGCCCGTTTCCGAACCAGTGAACGAACCAGAGCCGGTCCCTTCCTTCGGTTTTGGGTACGACGGTCTGACCACCGCAGAGCTGGAGGCAGCGCGGTGGAAGGAAGAAAAAGACGCTGAGTACATGAAAGCCCGGAGACCAGAACTCTTCATCCGACTTCCTGTCAGCCCCCCTTCTCTCGTCCTCAAACACCTCTCCGAGCCCTTGCCACCAATCGAGATAGATTTGAACTTCAAGGACACAGGTGCAACGAGTCATGCAGAATCACCGATTGCCACAGGGCCACAGGGTACTAGTGGTAAATCAACGGGGTCGGGCGCGGGATCTAGTATGGCATTTGCATCTGATTCTGAGGACTCGGGTCGGACCTCGCCCATAGACATCGCAGCCAGCACGGTAGCAAGACCTTCGCCTCCTCTGAGCCGTCAGCCAACGCCCGAAGCAAGCGGTGCGCAATCAGAAACAGCCGATGTACATACTCAACGATCTGCCCGAACTTCCATCCCATCCACACACTGCGACGGAAGACAAGGCCCGCGAATTCACCAGACAGGATGCTGATGTCAAGGAGAGTGGTGATGAAAGCATGTCGCATCCATGAACTTTGTATGAGCCGAGCCACAGTTTCTTGTGATGCTTGTATCCCGTAGCTTAGGTCTGCATTCGCCGTTGCCACATATTATGTAGTTAACCAGAAAATTTTGCGACGTCATTTTACATAGTCTGTTGTTAGATATAGCGAGCCATGCTTACCTGACAAGGTTCAGCAGTACTCCGCGCCCTACTCTCTGTCCATTCATCGTCGATTCCCGTTTCTCTCACTCTTTGCTGCTTTGACTTTTCCTATAGCTGTCGTCGCCGTGACGCCGTTCCTGTTGTATTCATCTCTGTCACACAATCCGTGGCACTCACGACTCACGACGCCTTTCACGACGCGCCACGAACTTTTCAACAGCATAGATCATACCCGGGCAGTATATCTACGCAATGGTGCGTCTACATGACAACAACAATGCCTGATCGTACAGATCTGACTTTCCCTTCATCCACGGTAGGACGCGCGCCAACAGGATCCCGAAGAGCTATACGTTAAACAGGACAGGATCGGTGCGTAATTTTAACTCTCGCGGCCTTATCTTGCTCACTGCATAACTTTATCAGGCAAGGGCTCCTTTGGAGAGGTTTACAAGGGGTGCGTTCACGACCATGCTGGCCGATCTATGTTGACGCTAATCGCCGCTTGCTCCCAAGCTATGATAAACGAACTCAAAAGACAGTGGCTATCAAGATCATCGATCTCGAGAGTGCAGAGGACGAGATTGAGGACATCCAGCAGGAAATTCAGATCCTGTCGCAGCTGGACTCCCCTCACGTTACAAAGTGCGTCCTCGCGTTAGCCTGCAATTGCGCAAATTCAACTAAAATATCTCGCAAAGATACCATGGGTCGTTTTTGAAGGGCTCCAACTTGTGGATCGTCATGGAGTGAGTATTCTTCAGGATTGTCAGCAGTGGATACACTGACTTCTGTCGCGACAGATACTGTTCCGGTGGCTCATGCTCTGATCTGGTAAGCACTGGCACCCCCTTGTACGTTCGGCGTGTTATATTCAACCAAATTATATCTGCTCCTCATTAGATGAAGCCTGGTGTATTTCGGGAGGAGTACATCGCGATCATTGTGCGCGAACTCCTCCGTGGCCTTGAATACCTTCACACAGAGGGAAAACTTCACCGTGATATCAAAGGTCCGCTTTCGTTCAACATGCCTCATTTGACCTCATTGT
Organism: Asterophora lycoperdoides; assembly: GCA_018850815.1. Lineage (NCBI taxonomy): Eukaryota > Fungi > Basidiomycota > Agaricomycetes > Agaricales > Lyophyllaceae > Asterophora > Asterophora lycoperdoides. Next base: position 6,982 of record JABCKJ010000545.1, read on the forward strand.
AAAGATCCTCCTGTAGCTGCAAATATCCTCCTTTCTGCCGGAGGCGAAGTCAAGTTAGCCGATTTTGGTGTCTCTGGTCAGCTCTCAGGCACGTTGTCTGCCAAGAAGAATACATTTGTGGGGACACCGTACTGGATGTCCCCAGAAGTTATCAAGCAGAGTGGGTATGATCATAAGGCTGACATCTGGAGCTTGGGGATCACCGCAATCGAGTTAGCGAAGGGGGAGCCCCCCTACGCCGAATTGCATCCCATGAAGGTCCGTCTCGCGTTTGCCAAGTCGTATAACGCGTCTTTGAACAATATGATCCAATCGGCCTCTTCGGTTATAGGTTCTGTTCCTCATTCCAAAGAATACACCTCCGACATTGGAGGGGAACTTCTCGAAGAATTTCCGAGACTTCGTAGCAGCATGTCTGCAGCGAGATCCTCGAGACGTAGGCTTCTCTTGTTTCCTCCATCTTTGTATCCGAATTGATTATCTCGATAGCGCCCAACTGCGACCAACCTGCTGAAGCACAAATTCGTCCGACTGGCCAAGAAGACCAGCTATTTGACTGAACTTATCGAACGACACGAAAGGTGGAGAGCGGAAGGCGGGGAACGCCACGAAGATGAAGAACAAGATCGTGTTTCTGATCTGTAAGGCTTCTTCTATTCTCGTCGTTTACGGTTCTCATGTCTGATGACAATGACAGACCTGTCAATGGAGATCCAGACGATTTGTGGGACTTCGGCACCGTGCGTCATCAGAGCCGCCCGACAACGATTGGGCGATCCAACAACGTGGCAGTGTCTGGCCCTCCACTTACTTGGGAGCATAACGGTACTGGCCGCTCGGATGGATCGGAATTCTCCTCCAAGACGCGACAGGGGACTGGTTCCAGCGGCTCCTCGAAATACGCCTCGTCAGTTAACACCAAAGGAGAGCTTCCGCCGTTACCGCCGTCTACACCGTCAACACCCCGCAGCTTCTCCCAGTCGACGGTGCGGCACATGCCTCCAGGAACCCCGAAGGGAAACAGTCAACGCCAAATTCAAAGAGAGCCTTCAGACGACTACGAGGATTACGAGGATCAATATGTAGACTATCCTACGAAATCGGATCCGTCGCAAAAACTGGACAATTTGCACCTGGACGACGACATACCAGATACTACGATGCTGGATTCTGTGATTCTACCGGCTATAGCCTCAGTTAGTTCTCATCCCGTTACACGTCTTCGCTGATCACAAACTCATATATATGATGGTTTAGCTATTCCCTCGAGTGTCGACACAGGAGGCGAGAGTAGCGCTTAGTGCTCTCCAGCGGGCATTTACGGAGGCTGAACGAATCATACCTGGAGTCACTGTGGAGCTGGTTAATGAGATTGTGGAATCTGTCGAGCACGTCGAGGATGATCGATCATGAACATGCCAATATCCTAGAACACATATAGCTCACTGTATACCTAGGTCACTTTCTTGAACCGCTTACACCTATCTCGGTCTTCATGTATAGCTATCATCCTGCCGGTCCATTACTTTCTGTGTTTTTGTATACCTTCATCCATACCAATAATAATCTCGTATTTCTTGAGGAAGCAAGGCGACTACTCATGTATCGATAGTGGCTGATGCAGTTGTCCGTTTCTTTTTCCCAGCTCCTTTTTTCTTTGCGCGCGTCACCTTGATTGGATCTGGTGTACTTGTCCGGATGACATCCTCGGGAACTTCGTACTGCTGGAAAGACGATAGCGGTGGCGTAGGAGCATGGCTGTGGACAGGCGTCGCCTCTTGGGACAAAGGGGCCGAGGCAGGTTTTGAGACGACGGCACCCTCTGGCATTTCGCCATCTCGGTCGATCACGAATGCAGTGGGCGAGAAGGTTTTGGATGATGCCTTGAGGGCGGGGTGAACTTGAGTAGAAGAGCCTGTAAGAAGTTGATTAAACAGAGGTGATAACAGAGGCAGGAGGGCGCTTCAACAGACCTGCAAGAGAAGGCATCCCTTCAAGCCCTTCCAATCGCACGACTGGTATCGAGTCCAAGTCCTCTTCAGCTGGTTTAGCATCGGCGATGATATAGTACGGATCGTCCCGGAGTTGCGCTAGACGCTCTGCTTTCCGCTGCGAATGGTTGAGAAATCATAGCGAGAAATGGTGAATCAAGAACGATTTACTTTCGCCCGCTCCGCTATCTCTTCAGGAGTCTCACGTTCCGCCTCGACTGGTGTCAAGACATCGCCATCCACCAACCGTGTCGCCTTCTGTTTCTTCTTGCCCTTAATCTTACCCTCACTAACCTCCTTCCCTTTGCCCTTCTTCGACTTCTTAACCTTTCTCTCTGATGTCTCATCTGGAACGACCTCACGCGGCGGCGGTATTATCCACGCATCGAGATCCAGGCCCTCGGGAACAGGTACGCTTTCCTGAGCACTCAAAGCGACGGGGTTGAGCTCGTAAGTAGCGGAGAGCGGTTGGATGAGATACAGGCTCTTAGGGAAACGAGGCTGTGACTCAGATGGCGATGAAAAGCCTGGGGTTACCGGAGGTTTTGGTCTATGAGCGTCAAGGTCAGCCTGGATGAAGCGGAAAAGCTGCAAGGAGTTTGCCGCCTGATAAGTTGGGTAAGCGGGATTTTCTGAAGCCCTATAATTGACCACTTACCCGTTCCTGCACCTCGATGTGCGGGCTACTGACAAGCTCAGCAATTCTACTGGTCAGCGTTTCGACCGCGTTCTTAATTTCCTGCAGGTCGTCGTCCTCCCACCGCTGAGCCACCTCGGCTGCCCAGGACCCAAAGACTTTCGTGACAGCTTGGATGTAAACAGCCTGTATATCCGGTGAAAGGCTTGAAACTTCTGGCTGTAGAAGATGAGGAAGGAGCTTCTGGGGTTCGGCAAGCTCACTGAAAAGTTGTCATCAACGCCAAACTTGAGGTACCTTCATGGATGGGGGGGGGGAGGGACTTACTCGCAGTATTCTCCGCAGATCCAAGCGGCAGCCCATAGTACTTCCGAGCAACTGCCTTCCTCGTGCGCATTCCGCAACATGGTGTCGTCGCACAGCAGCTGATACATTAACTTAACGGCATATCGCCGCACAGCCCGGACACGCCCCACAACATCGACAATCTGGTCGCGGATTGCGGAACCCACATCAACATTTGCGACGTGCGCAAGATCCACAAGGACAGAGATGTACCACTCAAAATTAGTGACGTTTTCGAAGGTCGATTGGGAACACATGGTAAGGATCCGTTGGCAAAGAACAAGCCGGTATGCCGGTGATTGACTGGGAGATGATAGCGACTTGTGGGTGGACGGTGCTGCAGAATCCGCGTGTTGAGCGAGTGATTCGGCAGCGGTCGGTAGTATTGATGAGGAGTTTTCTGGTACAAGGTGAGAAAGGACCTGTTGAACGACCGATTGAAGGTTATCGCGGTCTATCTAGATGCACAGGAAATTTGTGAGCAATCAACGGTAGGCGTCCAAAGTAGTTAGCGTACCATTGCAGAAACCAGATCAAGGGCTCGCATTCGGATACTGATATCCTGATCGTTGACGCTAGCAAGGATAGTATCCTGATACTCGACCACAAGGTGGGGGTGGGAGGGCACGATCTTGGTGAGGGCCAATAATGCGATGTATTTCACTGGTACTTTTCAGAGGGGCGAAAGGGATAAAGCAATGCAATCTCTTACAGTTCTGATCGTCATCCTGGATGAATGCAGCGAGCTTCGAAACACATACTCGTGCCAACGAATCACCATTATTGCCTTGAAGCATCCCACCGATGATACAAGTGTGCACACATTCGTATAACAACGAGATGGCTTGTGTATTGGTGATCAGGTCGGTTATTGGGAGCTGTAGTTTTCTGACCAGACGCGGCTCGTATGGTGACAGGGATCCGAACTTTGGTCAGGTCAGACTAAATACTCACTAGATAATGATAAATTTACCAATTTTATGATCTTGATGAGCACCCAATTATTTGACGAAGTAGTGAGGAGATGGAATAGTTGAGGCGCTAATGACAGATATTCTTGCGGTTTATGCCGAGCAAGTTCGCATAAAACGTTCACAGTGGCAGCGACGACACCTGTGGAATCCAGGATCAGTGCTGTGACGACAGAGCCCAACGACTGAATAGCACATACCGGGATCTGTGTCCTCCAGTTTCTCCTCAAGTCGTGTGCGTGCGTGCTTTGCCGTTTCCGGGTACTTGACGAGAACCTTGTAGAGTGCAAGCAGCGCCCTCTTCCGGATGTGCGGTCGGGAGTGATTGAGCATGGCAATTAATTCTGGCGAGAGGTCTCGCGCCAAATCTGGAGTGACGATGTGGGAAACACCATTCAAGGTAGCGGCGACATCTGCAGGGGTTGAGCCCAGGTCCTGAAATACAAATCGACCTTGAACTCTGGCAATTTAATAATTGGTCTCACCTTCTTCAAGAGGTTGGTCGTCAGCATGAGGACATCTGTATCTTCGTTGAACGACTGTGTAGCCGCAAGGTATCCAACACTCTTCAAATGAAATCGAGGAGAAGACATGACTTCTACAACATGGAAAGACGCCCATCCCATGTCATATCCTAACATATCGAGCTGGAAGTATGTACAAGACATCAATGACACAAGCGGAGACGATCAGTTGCACGACGCACATATGTTAACTTCAAGACTGCCCCCGCCTTCAGCTCCATGTCATCGCTCTTTATCTCATTCCTAATCTCGTCCACGGCCTTGTGTATGAACTTGGCCTCATCCTTCTTGTTGGCTCGAAGACCACGGATGAGGTCTTGAAGTGTCCGCTCCCACATGCCGCACCGAGCTTTTCGACCGTTCTAGTGTAATTTCAGAGTCGCAAACAAGCTGTACCAGTATTGCGGATTCAAAGACGTCGGTGGAGAACTATGAGCACCGTGGACGTGACCAAAGCGTCGGCTTAATGGACCGGCCCGAAGCGCGGCAGTGTTGCTCTCCGGTGAAAGTTCCGTATTTGGAAATTCCGCCCCGTCCGCCCCATGTCCGGACTCCGCCCCTCGTCCGAATTCCTTCCACCTCCCTCCTCAACAGTCCACAAAGACCATTAATCTCTCGCTCCCCACGTCCCCACGACTTCTGGCAGCAAGCACGGCTTTCTTGCTAATGGATCGCTTAAACAGAGAGAGGTAGACGGGTCCAACAACTATGAATCATGTTCTTTCACGGCGGACGACGATCATGGGCCCACACACATGCCAGACAGCGCGGCACACCTGCCCACGAACTACGACGCCGACGAGACATGAGGAGACACCAAATCCTTCACCAAAATCAGTGCAATATTCAGTTTCACTAAATACACATCCCACCGTCGTGTTCCCAAGTGTCTTGGGCAAACGACCCCAACTTTGACGTAAGTATAGTTTGGCGATCTTGGCATCCTAATAAGGAAGGTGGCCAAATTGTCAAGACTGAAAAAATGTACAGTTGCGGACAAACAAACACGACAACTCCAATAACTTGTGATCCGTAAGATTTTACAAAAATCTGGCATTGGATT
>JABCKJ010000546.1:0-12472 GCA_018850815.1 Asterophora lycoperdoides
GGATTGTAACAAGGTACGTTCTCGATGCCTGTGCTCACGAGGGTTGAAATAGGCGAAGCAGGCTCATACAAGACGCCGCAAGACTTGTTGGAGGTGTCGCCCCAGGGACTCGTTTCGGGCTTGAAGCTTCGCGTCTTCACGTATCCAATCCGCCGAGACCGCCGTCATCATCCTTGAATACCTCGAAAGGACTGTCCTAATCGGGAATCCTCCTTCCTCTCCGCTCGCGCCAACCCACCCTGTCAGTGACGCTCAGCCAACACCAGCATTCCGCAAAGTTCATCAATCCCCGCGGGTACGCGCCCTCGTGCGCCTCCGAGCAGACCGTACAAACCGCTACCATCTACCGGTAGGCCCAGTCGCCACGCAGGTAGACTCCGGGAAGGAGTTAGACGCCAGATTCGCGGAGCTGATATATTGTTTGCGTGCAAGCTAGTAGCCATTCTTGCAGTTTTTGGCCATCGAACCCGCCTCCAATGAGGTGGCCGACCATGAGCTGATCATCTGGTGACAGAGCATTATTACTATTGTGCATGGGACACCCACGCAAAAGTTCTCCTCGAGCTTTTCGAACGTGCGGACATAGAACTTGAATCCTATGAGCCGGAGGTGAAGTGGAGGAAGCAGGTAACGAAGAAGTCTTCGGGTGAGGATGGTGAAGTTGCAGGCCACGGTGATGCTACGAAGCTACGAAGTTCTGGTGCTGACGAAGAGAGTTCGAGACGAACGTCATCCGTATTTTCTTGCTCTAGAAAGTAAAATACAAGCCCAGGAATCAGCGTAAGTTGTCCGATGGTGGTAGCAGTATCCATACATGTCAACGAGACTCCCTGGTCGAAACGAAGTGCGAGGAGGAGTTCCCTTGATTGTTCTCGTCTGCCGTGCTGGCCTGGGATGAGGATGATAGCGATTCAATTTCAGACTACTACGGCTACACCCCGTACAGACGGCTTGTCCGCAGAGGCTATTGATAGACATCGGTATTATGATAATCAGCCATCGAGGCTTTGAGAGCCATACCATTCGAAGTGGTAGGTATTGTCCTTGAACCACCGCATCTCATCCTCCGTCATATCCGGTACCCCGCGTCCTGATAGCTGGAGCTCAGTTGTACGAATATCCACTAGCAGATCATCCTCGCCCACTGGATGCTCTGCCAGATACGCCTTCCTCCGCTCCATCATCCTCCTCAACGCCGCAATCGAGAATCCACGACAATCCACCAAATCAAGAGAGGACAGTCTCGAACGCCCGAAAGCCTCGAGGAGCTCATCATTGAACGCGGAGCAGTTGTTGAACTCGAGGTGATCACCGTCCCACGATGAAAGGGCGCGAACGATCCCCGGTACATCAGACTGGTTATTCAACGAAACAGAGAACAGGGATCCGAGGAGGAAGGGTGTCAGTAGACCGCAGTTGGTGAGGTGGAGTGACGTGGGCCAGAGGTTGTCGACGAGCGTTTTGGTCGCTTTGGGATCGATGTTGGTGAGGCGCAGGTGGTCTAACGACGAGATCCTGTGTCTGGTGGGGTATCTGGGGATGTCTGAGGGGTTGACGATGCAGTCGAATGAGGTGTTTTCGAACTCCAAGGTAATGAGTCTGTCCAGTAGAGGGATGGTGTCGATGAGTATGGAATGGGGGTCAAGAAGGGACGGCGCTGGGGACGGAGAGTAGTTGACGACGCGGAGAGTAGAGCGCCGGTGGTCATGGTCAATCCAGCCCAAGGCCCACCACTTTGCGTTTCGGAACAAGTCAAGGAAGGTCCACCCGCTCAAGGTCAGAGTCTTGAGGGCGGGGAACGGAAATTCGCGCTCCGTGGTCTGAGGGGCGAGGTCCAAATCACTCGGAAGGGATGCCTCCAAAGACAGCGTTGTGAGCATCGGCGCAGCATGGCAGAGATCGGCGGAAAGGGAGGGAAGTGAGGAGGGATACGCGACGCTGAAGACAAGAGATTTGCATCGGTGGACGTGGGGTGCGACGAGGTCAATTATCTGTCTGAGGAGTGCCTTCTCTTCGTTTGGCATCCCGACAAATGAGGTGGGGTGCCGCCTCGCGACCGTGATCTCGAGTGGAGTCATGTCATGCGAAAACGCAATGTTGGAGCGCACAGACGCGATTGAGAAATCGCTGTCGTCGTAGAAGACGACTATGCGCGTCCAACAGTGGGGAAGACCTGTTATCGCATGTCTCCAGTGTGCCGAAACTCGTTCCAGGGAATACGGAAACAGCGAAGGACTACGAATGTCTGCGCTCTCCCAAACTTCGGGCCCAAGGGTGGTGGTGGGGGAATAAGGTTCGACTTCGATTTCGTCGTCGTCTGCGGCAACAATTTTGGGAACAGGAATTGACCTTGGGGGAGGATCGTTGGTGCGATTTAGTTGGTACACGTAGTTGAATATGTCGAGGAGGACTTCGAGAGGGAAATCCCCAGTAGACATGGTGGTCCCGAGGTGGCCCACTGCTTTCCTGCTAGCTTCTATGTCCTGTCTTGTCAAAGGAAAGTAAGGCGAAATCAGTAGCTGCTGCAAAGTTGAACACACCACGCACCACCGTTGCCTCAGGCTCGGTGTTCCACGTTCCACAGTCACAGCGATTCTTGAACACGCGACGCGTCAAGAGATATTGAGAGGAAACGGTGAGACAGGAAATGGTGACCACAGCCACAACCGTGACGAGGGATGTTTGGGCAATTCCGAATCCCCTTCCGTTATGTATGTAGTCTCCCAAAGACGCGGAACTTCCTTGAACCTGCGCGGGCTTAGGATTACCTTCCGTCAAACAGACACGATAAGTTGTGACGAATCTTTTCGAGGGAATTTCATAGCCCAACTGCAACGGGTGGCCCGGGGGATGTAGGTGGACCAGGAATGGTCCTAGCACAATATTAATGTTGGTCAGTGTTCATTGGAAATATATCCAGGTTCACATCTACCAAGTTCTTTCGAAACTTGCACGTTCCAGGCTCGAAGCGTCGTTATTACATTAATCATCGTGCCCTCGAAAGCAGACTTGTTGGAGGTGTCGCCCAAGGGACTAGTTTTGGGCTTGAAGCTTCACGTATTCAATCCGCCGAGACCGCTCAATGAAAGTACCGTCATCTTGAACACCTCGAAGGTACGTCCTAAGCGGCTACGATGACTAACCGAATCCTCTTTCCTCTCCGCTCGCGCCAACCCCTGTCAGTGACGCTCAGGCAACACCAGCATGGTCCGCAAAGCTCATCAATCCCATAACCCTACGATAGGCTCCAGGAAGGAGTTAGACGCCACATTCGCGGAGCCTTCTGGAGGTTTTCGAACGCGGACAGAGAACTTGAAACCTGTGAGCCGGAGGTGAAGCGGAGGAAGCAGGCAATGTGGAAGGCGCTGGGGCTTTGGGTGAGAGTGGTGAAGCTGCACGCCACGATGATGATAAAATACGTAACGATGTAAAAGCGTGTATCTTGACGTGGAGAGGCAACGGGATATAATCAGCCATACCATGTGAAGTGGTGGGTATTGTCCTTGAACCACCGCATTTCATCCTCCGTCATCTCCGGTACCCCGAATCCTAATAGCTGGAGCTCTGTTGTACGAGTATCCACTAGCAGATCATCCTCGTCCACTGGATGCTCCGCCAGATACGCCTTCCTCCGCTCCATCATCCTCCTCAACGCCGCAATCGAGAATCCACGACAATCCACCAGATCAAGAGACGACAGTCTCGAACGCCCGAAAGCCTCGAGGAGCTCATCATTGAACGCGGAGCAGTTGTTGAACTCGAGGTGATCACCGTCCCACGATGAAAGGGCGCGAACGATCCCCGGTACATCAGACTGGTTATTCAACGAAACAGAGAACAGGGATCCGAGGAGGAAGGGTGTCAGTAGACCGCAGTTGGTGAGGTGGAGTGACGTGGGCCAGAGGTTGTCGACGAGCGTTTTGGTCGCTTTGGGATCGATGTTGGTGAGGCGCAGGTGGTCTAACGACGAGATCCTGTGTCTGGTGGGGTATCTGGGGATGTCTGAGGGGTTGACGATGCAGTCGAATGAGGTGTTTTCGAACTCCAAGGTAATGAGTCTGTCCAGTAGAGGGATGGTGTCGATGAGTATGGAATGGGGGTCAAGAAGGGACGGCGCTGGGGACGGAGAGTAGTTGACGACGCGGAGAGTAGAGCGCCGGTGGTCATGGTCAATCCAGCCCAAGGCCCACCACTTTGCGTTTCGGAACAAGTCAAGGAAGGTCCACCCGCTCAAGGTCAGAGTCTTGAGGGCGGGGAACGGAAATTCGCGCTCCGTGGTCTGAGGGGCGAGGTCCAAATCACTCGGAAGGGATGCCTCCAAAGACAGCGTTGTGAGCATCGGCGCAGCATGGCAGAGATCGGCGGAAAGGGAGGGAAGTGAGGAGGGATACGCGACGCTGAAGACAAGAGATTTGCATCGGTGGACGTGGGGTGCGACGAGGTCAATTATCTGTCTGAGGAGTGCCTTCTCTTCGTTTGGCATCCCGACAAATGAGGTGGGGTGCCGCCTCGCGACCGTGATCTCGAGTGGAGTCATGTCATGCGAAAACGCAATGTTGGAGCGCACAGACGCGATTGAGAAATCGCTGTCGTCGTAGAAGACGACTATGCGCGTCCAACAGTGGGGAAGACCTGTTATCGCATGTCTCCAGTGTGCCGAAACTCGTTCCAGGGAATACGGAAACAGCGAAGGACTACGAATGTCTGCGCTCTCCCAAACTTCGGGCCCAAGGGTGGTGGTGGGGGAATAAGGTTCGACTTCGATTTCGTCGTCGTCTGTGGCAACAATTTTGGGAACAGGAATTGACCTTGGGGGAGGATCGTTGATGCGATTAAGTTGGTACACGTAGTTGAATATGTCGAGAAGGACTTCGAGCGGGAAATCCCTATTAGACATGGTGGCGCACTTTCCTGCTAACTTCCATGCCGTGTCAAAGGAAGTAAGGTGAAAGCAGTAGCTGCTGCAAGCTTGAACACACCACGCACCACCGTTGCCTCGGTGTTCCACGTTCTACAGTCACAGCGATTCTTGAACGTTTGAACACACAAGCTACGCGTCAAGAAGTATTGAGAGGAAACGCCGCCCACTGCAGTGACTGCAGGTGACTGCACGGTTGAGTACTGGTTGAGTGACGTCGGGATGTTTGCGCAATTCCCCCTCCGTCAAGCAACCACGGCAAGTCGCGACGATGCCCAGCCAGCCCAAGGGGCCCGAAGGATGCAGATGGACCAGGAATGATTTTACATATATTTCGAAATTTCTGCGTTCCCTCGAAGTGTCAACGAAGCGTCATTATTACAGTACTGATATTATCGTGTTCTCGAAAGCTGTCCTTGAAGGTAGCCAGCGTTGTAGTATCTCCGTCGAGTAACTGCCACACTTGCTTGTAAGCTTTGTGCATCACCAAGTCCTTCCTATGATCACCGAGGTTCGAGAGAGCCCACTCAGATCAATCTCATATTAATATAAGTAATGCACACAGCAAAAGGGATATACGAATAAATCAGACAACAGGGTGGAAGAGGCGGGCCCGCGCTGAGGCGCGCCGTGTAGCGGCAGTCGATGTGGAGGAAGGGATGAAGGGCGGGAAGTGGTATCGCAGGCCGCGTCAGTTCCATAGGGTCGAGGGCACGGGGCGGGCGGGCGGTGGTGCGGTGAAAAAAGGTGGAAGTCCGCAACATGACAACCGAGAACGTGGCGTGTACGATTACGATATGACCAAGAAAGAACAAAAAGGAGGTTGAGATATATATATAGAGGTAAAAAGGAATGGACGAGGCTCAATCGGTCGGGATAGATAAGGACGAGAGATTGGATATTGTGGATGCACGACAGGGGGGTAGTAGTAGTGTATAGCAGGGACGACCCCGGGGGACATGACAAGAACGTGAGACGGGGACTTCCATGATACGCAGCGATAAACGATACGCGAGGCTCCAAGTGAGCCAAATCGACTCCGTTCGGAGGGGAGCACCGGGTGGGAGGAGCGCCTTGCGGGTGGGCTAGAGCAGGCCGCACTCGCGCAGGTGGAGTTGGAGGAGAATGTCCTGGATCGCACTGAGGACGACTATGATAATGAAGAATGAACGTCAGCGGAGATCGGGATGATGGAAGTCAGCATAGGGGGAGGGACAAAGGGCAGGGGCAAGGCACGCGGAGACAGAAGTGGTGGCGAGGGAGTGATGGATGGCAAAAAATGGCGGAAAGGAACAAGGGAAGCAGGGCAAGAAGACGGGACGTACACTTGATCTGTTGCGTGTCCGTCGCGCACGTATAATGCGCGTAGATCTGCTTGGTTGCTGCGCTCTGGTTGAGGGAGACGAATCTGCATAGGTCCGGGGTCAGCACGGGGTAAATCACAACGTTGGAAGCCGAAAGGGAAGACTGATGTAGGACGCTACGAGAAGGTGAATTTTCGGGCTCGCAGGGTGGCGAAAAATTATCGGTTCACGGTACAGAGGGCAAGGAGGAAGCGAAGGCACGCAAGGGAAAAAAGCAGAGGGGAAGGAGCGCAGATACGCACCGATGCAGGAGATACTCGCATGCGGCATCGTAATTGTCGCCACCAGAAAAATCGGGGAAGTAGTCCGCGAGCGGCGAGCGGGGAAGCTTCTCCGCGAAGAGGTCGATTTTGTTCAGGAAGAGGATCTATGGCGGGTGTGTCAGCATCGACCAGGAGCGAAGGGAGAAGGAGAAACTTACAATGGAGGTCTTCACGAACCACCTCGAGTTGCATATCGAGTCGAAGAGGGTCAGCGCCTCTTGCATACGGTTCTACAAGGGCCCGGTGAGAGTCGGACAACCGTACAAAAGACAAAGGCCACATACCACGCTCTCGTCCTCATACAGCATCTGATCGTACTCGCTCAAGCTGACCAAAAACACCAGCGCGGTCACATTCTCGAAACAATGTATCCACTTCTTGCGCTCGCTGCGCTGGCCACCGACATCAAAGAGCTTGTAGGTCAACTCGCCGACCTTGAACGTCGTCTCCGTGATGCCGGTGGTCTTGACACGGCTGCGGAGGATGTCTTGGTCTGTCGGGAGGTAGGAGGGCGAGGACATGCGGTCGATGGCGTTGAAGTAGTAGATGGCGCTGTCGTTGAGCTGGAACTCGCGGGAGCGGCGCACGGCCTCTTTGATGCCATTGTCTTTCCAGAGAGTGCGGATGGCGTCGGCGACGTCACGAGGGAGCACATCGGCTTCGATTTGCGGCGGGAGGGAAAGGATGGTGCTGCGGCGGGCGTCGTTGGCGGGTGCGAGGGCAATGTCGAGCTGCGGGAGGGCTTCAAGGATGGCACTAGAAATAAAAGTCATAAATGAGATTCGACATCGAAAGGTTGGTAGGGGACGCACCGCATAGACTGGATGGTGTTTGAGAAGATAATTTCCTTGTACGAGTCGCGCTCGGAATCGTTGTACCCACCGTGGTGGATGAGTTTCATCTGCTTGAGCACCGTCGACTGCAGAAATGTTAGCAATGCTTTCCCGTGAAGATGCTGGTCGAAAATGCACCTTGCCAGACTCGCCGGCCCCGAGCAACAGCATCTTGATCTCATTCTTTGCCATCATGCGGTCGCGCTTGAGCTGCGACTCAATCTCGTCATTACCTGTGTGCATCAGTCAGCGTCCGCTTGCGCATCGATTCCCTCTGACGAGCAGGAAGAAAAAAGGAACAACAAGAAAGAAGCAACTACTCACGGGCCTTGGCCTCATCGTCAATTCCAGAGCTCTGTACACAACCCATGGCTTCTCAAGTGTGTGATTTGTCTCTTGAGTCTTACTGTCTTCGTCCGCAAAGTCAGCTGGCGGGAACGGGGAATGGAGCACAACACAAAAAGGCGGGGAAAGGGGAAAAGTAAAAGAGCGGAAAGGTGGGGAGCTGGCTGACACTCAGGAGCTGGGTGCCCGTTGCAATGGACGGATGATTGATTGCCTTGTGTCACAAAGAGACGAAAAAAAACGTACCACAACAAGGCCACATGAGATTTGTCAGCGGCTACGCAAGCAATTCCAATTCCAATTAATAACATTACACTGTGAGTCGACGCAGGCCCACGAGCCCTCCATCTTCCTCGACGAACTTCTCAACTCCAACCCTTCTGCGCCTCCAAAAACTCGAGGTTGCCGGTGAGTTAATGTGATAAATAACGTGCCGAGTTCAAAGTTTCGCAGAAAGGCACGCGCAAGAGGTAAGGCTTTCGGAGGGTGGTGGGAGGATGAAAGAGGGATGGGCGACGTTTTATTTTCAGCACTTGCCTTATTTAAGGAATGCGGCTTCAGGCTCGACGCGCCTCCGACGATGGAAGTACGAATTCCGTATGCGGGTACTAGTACATATGCGGATGGCGCGCAGCCGCGGGCGGGCCGCCACACTACTCCGCTTGTGTCTTGTATTGCCAACGGTGTTTCGATACTGATGTAAGTAGCTCAGGCGGAGCGACGGGGAAATGACTGGAAGGAAACGTGTTACATTGGCCCATAATAAATCGCGATCACATGATGAGTACGAGTGTGCCACCAGAAAGACTGTGTGGAGCATAATACGTAGCCAAGAAACGGCGTAGGAGTGATAACGGAACACCATAAAACAGAGTCCTAGCCCGAGCTGCGATACCTCAGCGGAAAGACAGGGCTGGCGCGAAGACGGCCTTGGTTGCATTTTCCCGACGATAAGAGAGCTTCGAACAAAGAGGACTCCATGAGCAGCGGCATTTTAGGCGCAGTTTAGAGCACCGTCGACGGGCGAAAATACCCCGCCGGACGCTGGGGCGCTAGCATGGCATGATTATGGTATACATACTGAGCCTCTTAAACCGTGATGTTCGCCCTGCAAATCTACTACAGAGACTTGGCAGGACAGACTTACTGGGTAAAATTGCAAAGTGTGTGAGCTCCAGCGAGACTTTCTTTGCGGGGGGGTTATGAAAAAAAAAAACATTTACAGTTGACCAGTAACCGACCATGCCCACTCTTCGAATCGAACGAGGGGCCCAACCGCAACAGGCACAAAGCCTTGAGGTAGAAACGGGTGAGCCAGAGGGGCGGATACCAAAGCGGGCTTGGTCGAATGTATTAGCACGATGTCGGGTACAGTGCACACAGTCGTCGGAAGAACTGATGACAATGGGTGGATGTATGAGCAAAGAGAGCGCCGTCACCGAGATGTAGAGAGTTACACATAGCCTTAGGAGCACCGCAAAAAGCCCCAGGCCAAAGCGGCGCATTATGTAGCACAGTAAGTACTCAGTGGACAACAAGTCGCAGTGTCCCACCAAATCGCAAGGAGTTTATAGGATTCGTAATGATTAGAGAAATATCGGAATACAGCCACTCTTCTCATACTTCTCATACGCACCCGACCGCGTCTACATTCTATCTAGAAGCATATCGTTGTTTAACCTTCTTAATATACTCGTTGTATCCCTCGTGAGTCAACACTGAAATAGTTATAAGTTCTAGTGCCAATTGCAAAGCGAATAGTTACAAAAGAACATACCGTCGCTATCCGAATCTTTATCCGATGTTGCAGAGCCAATAGAACTGTCCGACAAGCGGCGGCGTTGCACGTACACATTGAGAGCATGCTTCAGTAGACCCTCCGAAGACTGCCGAATTTCAGCGTTCAGGTCAAAGTCGAGGTGAGCCTTTGCAAATGTGAGGTCGGGCGCCACCCATCCGCGGTACATTTTTCCATGGGTACCTTGAACAGCGAAGGGTCTCTGTTGTATGCACGTGAGCCAAAATCAAAATAGGAGCAAGAAAAAAAGTTACAAGTACAGTCGACGCATGTTTCTCGAGAACGAGAGGAAAAGCTTTCGCAATCACGGTATAGCATCCTACACACATCAGCTTCGAGACCCCGATAGCCCAGTAGGGTTCAATCCCGTCGCGTAAGACAAGGCGAAGAACGGTAGCAAAAATGCAAAGCTCTGCATGCAAGCGGCCCGTCACCTCCATTCTGACAGCATATTCCGGCATGAGGTTGTCAAGCTGCAATTGGCGTAGTAGGTCCGCCGGATCGATGTGAACAGGGATCGTTGTCGAGGGACAGCAGTGTATCGATATACCCTTTGCGAAGACTGATCTAAACGCGGGGGAAGCCGCGAGGCGCAGGAGTCGGCGGATATGGATTTTGAGTGCGATGATGCGATAGACAAAACGAGTCATGGAGAACCCTGCAGTTGACAAATCTCATCTTAGAATGTGGAGATCAACAGGAAATGTGTGCAGACCTGCGTGTAGAACATTGTTGTCGTCGACATCACGATCAAGCTCGTCGTCGACCAAATCGAACCCTTCCGGCAAACGGTAGGTGGTGGCCTGGTCGATGTCATGGAGAAGAGATTCCACCTTTTTGGCTGTGTCTCCTCGACGAATGAATGCTTCGAAAAACGAAATATACTCATATAGATGTTCAAGTTCTGTGTCGCTGGGGTCCTCGTGGTAGGCAGAAGCCGCGCTGTAGATGACAGACAGAAATTCTTCAATGGATTGAAAGGACCTCAGCCTGTCGGGCGACTCTGCGAGCTCGCGTCGGATAGCTTCAACACGAGTGTCCCATGTACCATCTTGTTTGGTCAAACTGCGTAAGAATTTCTGAAATGTGTGTTTGAGAATCATCGTCCCCAACTTCTGTTCGTCGGCCTTGGGCATGGCGTCGCTGAGATTAGGAGAACGATCGAGTCCGGCGCCGGGCTGTGAGCAAGAAATGGTGGCCAATTGTGCCAGCACACTGGTGAGGTATTCCCGGGTTGTGTCAGGGACGCCGTACTTTTCTGCGAGATATACCACTGCTGAGTCCTTGGAAAGGCCGATTGCAGCCGCATAGACCTCGCCGTCAGGTTTGCGGACGCATATGAAAGCCAAGGAGCTTGCAACGTCGAGAATTTGCTTCAACTTGTCGTCTTTCTCTTTCGGCGTCTCGTGGGGTAGCGTGATGGGTCGCGGGCGACCGTTCTCGTTGCAGGATACATAGAAATAGCTCTCGATAGACGGCGGTGTCGAGGACATGGTTGATATTCCCGGAAAAATCAACCAAATGAATGCGCGTATGTGGCGCGTACCCCTCACGGAGTGACCACGGTCGTTCCAACGCTGACAAGTGCGCAAAGGATGCACATGAGATAACGGCAATTCGGATCAGATCCTTCCCGTGCAAGTTCCCTCTGAGGCTTTCCCAGGGCCCTCAAACCCACCTATCCCGCTAGTACCGACACTGCACCCTACGCACTTGCCGCCATCCTCGATCCTGACAGCTGAAGCGCTGAAACCCGGCTCATTGGCGATTCATCCGCGTCCTCTATCAGCCGAGCGACCTGGAAAAAACAATGGTGTGGTGCCTCCAGAGGACTATCCGTGTTCGTATAATTGGTAATGTACCTAGTCATTTACTATGGACCACGCCGCATTGTTGTCTCGTTCTGTCTTTTGAAGTTAAGGTCGCCTGTTTTCGTTCATTCGTTCGTTGGTTCATTCACTTGTCCGTCCGTCCGCCTGCACTTATTTTTCCTTGCCCCGTGCTCGGTCACTTCCTTCGGGAGACAGCGCCAGGGGCCAGCACGGGGTAAATCACGATCATGGAAGCAGACAGTAAAGAGGGAACAACTTGTATAGGACGCTACCAGAAGGTGCATTCCGGACGCAAAGGTGAGGCGAAGGCACGGAAAGGAATGAAGGAGGGGCGAAGGAGAACAGGTACGCACCGATAGAGGACATACTCGCAGGCGGCATCGTAGTTATCGCCACCAGAAAACTCGGGCAAGTAGGAGTCTGATCATAGCGGGCGGGTCCGAATACGAGACTGCCAATATTGGCAAGATATTGGCGATTTGGAAGCATACAGACCTGTCGGCGATCGCGCACACGCACATACTGTACAGAAAAATGAAAGCTCTTGATACAGTAGCCCCTCGGAGCCAACAAGAGTTCAGCGGCGTATGTACTCGTCAAGTCACGTCGCGTTCTTTTTTGTAGTGCCTTGCTGTGAACACAATTGCAGTGCTATGGAACTCAAAAGATTCCTCAAAAACGCGCGTCACCATCATGGCGCAAGCGTGGTGTAACATACAGGTACAGGATGCTAGCTATTAGCAACGTCGTGAGTATTGAAGTGTATCGACCGTGTCATATGTGACGCCCTCGGATCAAACGCTGACGAGACATTCAACGTCGTTGTTCGGGGCAAGCTCTCGTCTATGCATCTCTGGAACCTGGGTCATCAGCGAAACAGCAGCCGCAACCAGCGCGTTTTCATCTCCAAATACGCAGCGCCGGGCGACACCCTGCGTCGCCGGGCAGCTGTACACAGGGATCCAGTAGTCACTGGTCTTACTCGGGGCGCCCGAATCAGTGTCAGATTCTGAGGAATTCCGGCGTCTGGGGCCGTGTGCTGGTCTGTCGAAGGAGTGTGCATTCGCTTGCTCGACGGGAGGCCCGGGAAGCCCAGCATCACCAGCTAGTGCCTTGAAG
>JABCKJ010000547.1:0-12444 GCA_018850815.1 Asterophora lycoperdoides
ACTCGTCGCCTCCAGTAGCTTTGTACAGAGACTGCCTCACATCCCAATGAGGTCGCTCAATCTTTCCATTTGCCCAAGGATTGTATGGCAAGATTTGAATACCCTGAATGCCGTATTTCTTCTCGAGCCACAACAGTGCCACCTTGAATTGTGGTGCATTGTCTGTGACAATCATTGACATGCAGCCCCATCAGCATATAATGTCTTTGAATAGCCATTTCCCAATGGTGGATGCCGTATCCGATTTCAATGGCCTCCCCTCCATCCAAGAAGACAGTGTGCACTGCCCGTGCACAATGTACTGACACCCATTAGATGATGGCATCATCATGACATCCGCATGCAGCACCTGCCATATCAAAGGAGTGTGCGTAACCGTTGGATAAACCCTCAACAACAGTTTCTGCCTCTCCTAACACAAGTGACACGTCTTCACATACCAGGCTACATCCTGCTCGCATTCTGGCCACCAGAAACGCTGTAGGATGAGTGCCTTTGTTGCATAGAAGCCCCTGTGCCCCAGCGAGTCGTGCGCCGACCGAAGCATATACATCTGATATGGTTTGTCCACCACCAGCTGGTGAGCCCCTTCCACATTTTTGTGGTACAGACGCCCCTTCTTATCCACGACGAAGTTACGCACCCATTTCATAAAGTGCAGGTACGCTTTATCATCCAACCCGTCTGGGCAGACAAACGGATTGTTCAACCATGGTTTCACCAAAGCCAGCCGTCCATCCTGATTCTTGCCCGCAGCCGTTCTATGCCCTTCTGCATACGGCTCTACTTTTTCCAGGTCCAGCTTCAGAGCTTTGTCTGGCAAGATTTCCTGTGCCAGGAACTGCATCACAGGTGCCAACAACTTGCTTTTCCCTGTCCCCAACTCATCCATTTGGTACTGAACTGCCTGACACTCCTTCTCCAGACGTTGCATCGCATTCAAACACTCCTCAAAGAAGTCCTCCATGTCAGTGGCCACCCCGTACAGGTAACCCCCTCTGGTGTCAATGTCCTTCTTGAAGTCCTCAAAGTCCAACGGCTCCCAGTCCTCTCCATTTGCCTCATCTAGGTCTTTCCCAGGGTATTGATACCGCAATGCGCTGGGAGGTTCATCCAAGTCCTCGTCGGGCTTGCTATACTCCTCATCCCCTGGCTGTGCATCTCATCAAGACAACCTGTCTGGTCCGAACGTTTTCCCTGGGACGTGACTCAAGGTGAAATGGTATATTAACACCACATTGATCCAACGATTAATGGTCGCATTAGGACCAACGCTTGGATTGTTTAACATCCCCTTCAGGTACTTCGCATCCGTTTCCACTATCAGGTTGCGACACCCAAGTAACCAATACTTGCAGGCATCTAAGGCGCGATAAAGGCCATATAGTTCCCTCTTCGGCTGAGAAAACCTTGCCTCCCTATCGTTCAAGGTTATCAAGCCAAAGTGCACATAGTGGCGTCGCTTTGAGTCAATCCTATCTTGCTGGCTTATGATGAAGCCAACTGCCCTCCACAACGTGTCCATGCTCAATATTACTGGAGGCGCCTTGTCTCCATATTCCAACGGCTTCAATGCTGGACAGTTCACCAGCGCGTCCTTCAACGCCTGCATTGACTCCTCCTGTTCTGGTCCCCAAACAAAAGGTTCATTCTTTCGATTCAACCTATTGATTGGTTCCGAGATTTTGGCAAAGTCTTTGATGAACATCCTGCATACGCCACACGTCCCGAGGAATGATTTCACGTCCGTGAGGTCCTTCAGCAGACCCCAGTTTGTTATAACCTTTACTCGGTCCGTCTCCGGTTTCCGTCCATCATAGGTACACCTGTGTCCCATGACCGTGATTTCCTCACAGAAAATAAATGCCTTTGGTTCTGAAAAGATGCCCTCCGTTATGCTTCATCTGCTGGACAATTCGATTGACATTTTGCATGTGTTCCCATACAAAGCGATGAATGCCAGGGTTTGCCCTGATTGTTTTGTAGCCTCCCCCAGGCAACTCATACCTCGTCTCTGGTCCTCGAACAGCCACATCATCGATGTAGGGTATAGTCCACTGGGGAATTTCTGCCTGCAGGATAAAAGTCACATCGTCATGGAATATTGGCACGGAATTTGTCCAACCCATCGGCAATGTTACTAATCTCATGGCCCCAAACAGTGTTTGAAACGTGGTGAGATCCTGATACAGCTCATGTATCCTCCTTTCATCATACCCGACAAACAAATCCAGTAGACACCTACAGGCATGACCCGCAAAATGATTTGCTAATTCGTCCATTGCAGGTAATCCTGAATGTGCGATGGTCACCTTATTCAAGGGTTCCAAGCTGTGCACTATCCATAGACTTTTCCCATCTTTCTTCAACACACAGAACCACTGTGACCAGTACGATGAGTTTGATGGCTCATACACCCCAGCGTCGATCTTATTCCGGATAATCTGACAGATCTCCTCATAGTGTCCTGGTGGAATTGGGATATTCCTGAGTACCCACAGCTGATGTGGTATTACAGGAATTTTGACCGGCGGGAATGTCTTCTCATCAAAGGTTCCCCATTCTGAGTCTTTCCAAGCAAATCCTCTGTTCTGCAACAACTTCCGCTCCTCTGGCCACAAGAAATCCCCGTAGTGATTCTTGTCAATGACCTCTTTCCGTTCCACTGTGTACCTCCCTGTCGGAGTGAAATCAGGTGAATGTGGCAATAACTCAGGTAGATCCTCCAACGGATCACCAATGACCAACCACTCTATCCTGAATTCTTCGGGCAACGTCCCATACATGGGTCTAATCTTCTTGTCCACCAGTTTGTACTTGAAGACACTAGCCACCTTGTCAGTAGTTTTTATGTCGTACAACAGTACTTCCTGGTCCCCATGTGCACCTTTCAATGTAGGTAACGCCTTGCATGTGCTCAGGTACACACCAGCCATTCCCTCTCCTGAAAACCCCTCGTCCGATATGCAATAACCGTTTATTTCAAATGTGCCATCTGATTTCTCACAGAACTGGACAGCGACCTCTCCTTGATCTCAGATCAATTTCTCAAGCTCTGAAAAACATTTGCTTCCATTTTTGGCAGCAGATCATTGTCGATGATCGGGGTTTTTTCCCTTTCGTACATCGGGATCATTGTCCTTGCCCCAGAGTTCGGGTCAGTCAAGGTGATCAACTGCCCTCTGGCCTCATCATTTTCAATAACGCTCCGAGGTAACGTGTCAAATGGCCTGCCCAAAAGCACTTTATAAGCTGGTTTTACCAAGATGTGCACTTGTAGATACAGTGTAACTTGGTTGAACGAGAATGGTACATTCTTTGCCAATTCCAAGCTCTGTTCCACTTGTGCGTTCGCATGTGAATCTTAATGTCGGGGTCCCATTGCAAACGCAAATGTTGGGCCTCTTCAAACGACATCACAACCACCTGCGAGCCTCCATCCAGTATGCTTTCCACTTGCCCTTGGTAATTAACCGTCGGGTATACCGTCCTCAATGACTGACTCTCAGCCACCACCATGACTTTCTTTGCCAACTCTCCTGGTGCCAAGGACTCCAGGTATTGCACCACTGGATTCTGGATAACCACCAAGCCTTGTGGAAGATCACAATTATCCGTGGAGATCACGTTAAAGGCCGCCACAGGCAGGTCCTCTATTCTGACTTCATCCTCGGTGCCATCTTCCTCGTTTTTTATCCCTTCAGGAAGTGCTTCCTAGCGATCCCAGAGCGCCATGACATAGGCAAGCTCCCTGGAAGTCTCCATTCCTTGCATCATTCCCAATACCTCCAGACGCTTTCTTCCAAGCTGCCTCTGCACCTCGTCCCGCAGTTCCTTAGATACCTTCAGAAGGTCTCCAATGGTAATGCCCAACGGGGTTTTCATCAACTCCTCCAGCACTTTGGTCGTATGGCCCTCCATCTCAATCAGTGCACATCGCACAAATGATGGTTCCTTCTTCTGATCTAGCAGAATAGGTTTTTGTTGCTGGCCCATTTTACTGGGAATCTGTGGCAATGCCTTCATGTTGATGTACGGCAATTCCACCACCACTCACTTGGTCTTATCGGGCCCCGTCAATCTTGCTGGTGCCTACGCCACAATTTCCTCCTCGTCATCTGTACCACTGTCTTCGTCAACTGTAGGGGCCAGCTGAGTCTTTTGGTCCTCTGGCTTCCTTTTCAAACTTGCCCCTTGGGGAGACCCCTTACAGTTTGTTGGTGCCTTCCTTGAACCACTCAGAAACCCAAAATGTTGTTGATGCCTTGCTCTTGGAGCATGGCCTCCAACTTCCTGTCCAAGGACTTCTGAAACGCCTCCTGGAAGTTGAACTGGGTCTGCAGCACGGTCAGAGCTGGTAGAACTCCCAGGAAATAACTATTAATTATGGGATTCCCGGGCTGCCCCGTGCTCCCACTAACTGGTCCCATCTGTGCTTGCATGTAAGTATTCATGGCGGGTTGATACGTGACTTCATCCAACCCCAGCATGAAACTCTGCGCTTTGTTTCCCACATGGCCCTCAACTTGTTCCGCCAGTGACCCGCCTTCCGCAGTATTTGCTGGAAGAGGCAACCCATCCGCCATCCTGAGCCATCTGCCTTGCTTCAACTTGATTATGCCATCCCGCAGATGTTTTTCCTTCTGGAGGCACTGCATAGCCATGTGTCCCAGTGCGTTACAGTAGTAACAGACACCTGTGAATCCTCCTCCACTGCCATACTGATGTGGAGGCCCGTTCGCTGGTCCCTGGGCTGCATTATAAGTGAAGCGTGGCACACCAGGTGCATTCAGCGCGCTAGTATTCTGCGGCTTTGGTGCCAATGCGGCCTTCCATGCCACCACCATTTCTGCTATCTCTTTCTTTATAATAACATTGTCATCCATGATTCTTGCCAGTTTCATGGCATCTTCTTCCTCCAATTTTGCAGTTACCGGCTTAGCCTTCAGCTTCACCTTTGCTGCCCTCGACGTAGAGCCTCCTACCAGATGTCCCCCAATAGTGGCAGCAGTATCTCCCACGAGTTTGCCTGCGATTTTCACCACATCTTGCCAGTCCCATTTATCCTCCTTACGGACAGGCTCCGCTGCCACTTGTGCAGCTGCTTGACCTCTCATAACTGCGCTCATTTCCCACTTCATGTCCAATTTCAACAGAATCCTCTGGCAAAATTCCGCGGACAGACACCCCAAGAAGTAATCCACCAGCGATTTGTTTGAAACTAATGCTGGGGGTTGCACCAACTTGAGTGCCTCCACCTTGAATTTCTGGCAGAATTTTGTCACCTCGGACAGTTCGCTCACCTCGAGGTTATCAAAGGATGCGATGATCGCCTCTAAGGCTTTCAACAATCCCCGTCGCTCATCTTTGGACTCAGGATAAGAAGCAACGATTGCTTTCTTAAAATCCTTATACAAAGACCCCGGCTGGAACGTGTTGAGCATCCTCCAGAACTGAGTGGTGCCATGATCCTTTGTGTAATGGACCAATGACTCTTTCTTCTGCTGGTCTGTCTGCAGGTCCCCGCATGCAAAGACTGCATCCATGGTTTCCAGGAAGCGCAGTAACTGGCCTGGCTCCTCTCCACCATCAAACACAGGCACATTCCTCTCCCAAGAAGCCACAAGCTGCAGATTTTGTTGCCGCACATGCGACAGTAGGCATTCAAGATCATCCTGCCCCATTATCACATAGCAACCCATGTCCCCTTGTACTCCATTTCCTATGTTTTCAGCCATCGTCTGCTGCTGTCTGATAGTCTTCCTTTGCGTGGTCTGTTTCTTTCGAAGCTCGCGTGCAAGTCTAGCCCTATCTCCATCTGATTCTGATTCAAAACCTGCTTGACCGATCCAAAGCAGTTCGACCAACGCCCATGGTTGCAGCTCTTAGGGACTCTTCCCAGACTGTACGAAGACAGACAACACACGCTACATCTCGGCAACAGGCTTTGACCTCGCAACACAATTATGCTCGCCTCTAAACACACTTGCACTCGATTCCACTGAGGGTTCTGTGAAGAATCCCGAGACTGGCCACTGATCACAAAGGTTTGCTACTATGACGCCGAACTCAAGCACTATGCTCTGGGGTGAATCCAATCTGTCGTTTTCTACAGTCTACGCAAGCTTTTATACAAGTGTGGCGCTATGTTCTTGTAAGCTCCATCACAACTCCTTTATCTCTGAGTCATGCACCTCCTATGTCTCGTTCCGTCTGGCCGACTTGCAGCGTGCGTCGCCCGAGGTTATCCACCAATTGTAGCCATTCTTTACCCAGAATGCCCAGCATTAACAGGTTTTGCAATGGTGTGAGTACTATATTTGGCGCTGGCACATCATACCATGTGGCTATCAAATATCACACCCCGACTCAATTGTCAATGCATCCCCTTATTTCACCATTCGTCCACATCCAGTCTTCCACACTGTGTGGGTGGCTTGGTCAATTTGACTCTCTCTGATCGACCACCCTCCTGACGTGCCCACATTGATTTTTCTTAGCGACTTCCATGATGCGGTCATTCCAGTACTCTTCAAATTTCTGTTTCTCCGGCCCGCTGCTCTACTCGGAGATTCCCAGGCCACCATCACTGATCATCAATGAACAAGTGATTGCGCGTCACTTTTGCTGCAGCGCCACATCGTCATCAAGCTCCTCGCCATGCTCCTCTGTAGTCAGGGCAAGAGTTTTTCCTTGGTAGATAGTGCATAGAGTAGCTACCAACTGCGTGAATATGACTGCCATCTCGTTTTACTGCATCAGGCCTATGAGTTTTCTTCAACCAGGCATACTGCTTCAACCCACCCAGTATTGTCACAGTTTCCTTGATCCGAGTGCCTGTGTATGTTCCACTATAGCTTTAGTCTGCAAAGTTGGGCTCCTTCCTGACTCTATAATATCTCCAATCTAAGCACAAAGACACAACTTATCCTGGCAGTACAGTGTTCGAATCTTGGTAGTGTCAATATTTTTACTTAATTAAGTAAGCAGGACCTGCTGTCCAAGGAGTCTGTCAGACTAATCTTGGATGCAGTCCCATGGACTCAGATTGGCTCATTTCTATGCCAAATTGGCTGTGAAGCTAGTCCTCGAACCGTCCTAGGAGTCTGATCGGAATAGGTGGAGGAGTGTCAAGACCTCCGATCCTGGCCTCAGCTGCAGCTTTCACTTCAGCCTGGGCAGAAGTGGTAAAGGCCGTGAGGAAGGCCGGTAGAACAGCCAGGTTGGTGAGAAGGGGTATAGCTGCTGCAGCTACTAGAGGTGCAACAGGAGTGGCAGTAACGGGAGGACACTGCTGGCACTCATGAATTTTTCCATAGGAAACATTCATGAGATGGATGCCACACAGTTTTTATATCATGGTTTTTTCAGAAAAATATAAGGTTTTCCTCTTGGTAGATGTTAGAAAGATGATCAATGTTTCTTTCATGTTTCTGAAGAAAAATGTTGAATGTTTCCATAAATGTTTCCAAAGAAAAAATGTTGAATGTTTTCATGAATGCTTTCAAAGAACAATGGTCAATGTTTCCATGAATGCTTCCACAAGAAACATTATTGTCTTTGTCTTGTCTTTGTTTTAAACAAAGGGACTCATGTTTCTTCTGGAAACATTCAAGATTTTTCTTTGGAAATGTTCATGGAAACATTCAACATTTTCCTGCAGATACATGAAAGAAACATTGATTATCTTTCTAATATTTACCAAAGGGAAAACCTTATATTTTTCTGAAAAAAACATGGTATAGAAAGTGTGTGGCATCCATCTCATGAATGTTTCCATGGGAAAAATTGATGAGTGCCAGCAGTGAACCGGCCTCAGCGTCTTGCGTCAGTGACCCGGATATGTTCTAGCTGCATCATACACTTGCCAATCGACCAGCTGTGGCCATCATTGACAGAGCTCGGATGGGGGTCAACGGTAATTTGGGTACTAAGCTGTAGCTACCTACTTAAAGGAGCGGAGGGGGGGGTAGTTAGGGCACACCTCCAGACCACCCACTTGGACCAGACTAAACTACATATCACAAAACTCTTACTCATTCCTTTGCCTATTCCTTTTGATTTAAACATCTTCAACAAATGTCTTGACTCGTCTCCGGAATTGTGAAAACATCTCCGGATGGTTCCTCTGTGGTTCTGAATAAACCAAGCAATGTCGTTCGGTGCAGGCTGCGTTCAACTTGCCCCATCTCCCGGTCATCTCCGGTCAAAGGTTTGGACCAGTGGATAGCAGATTGACAACGGACGGTCTCCAGAAACGCCCTACAGGACACTGGACGCGGTACACCTTCACACTTAACCACACACTCCCTTATCTGTGTGGTAGGGAATTTTTGACTCACTCGCACATACAATTGTTTGGAAGTAGGTGACGCTCAGAGCACATTTTGGCTCTGATCCAGCACTTTCCGGCACTCATCACCGTTTGATGCGGTGACTCAGATTCTGCGCAGAAACAGAATCATAACCTCGTTCTACAAGTAGAACTCAGAACAAAAGTCGCGAATGCATAAGTCCTGATTTGGGGCTGAGAGTAACCCAGACTCTCACGGGGAGGGGCCCAAATTGGGAAGAAAACCAGTGAGAGGATGGGCATGAGACTAACTTAAGTAAGTATACCTAACTATCCAATCCGATTATGTCTGGTCAGGCCCAAAAACACAGTGGCATCGGAAGGCATGAATTCACTCCCACTACACTCGCAAACTGGGCGAAGTTGGATGAGTACCATAACTCGTTCCTCTTGAAAGAGGACTCGATCCTGGATGCGGCTTTGATGAATAGCACCACTCGAGGCCTACCTGATCTCGCAGTCAGCGCTGCGCAAGGCAAATTCCTGAAGTTGCTTGTGTTGTCCATCTCAGCCAAGTGAATATTGGAGGTTGGTACTCTCGGAGGGTGCATTGCCTTTTGGATCCATCATTGATGCCGGTTTAACACGTACCACAGATACTCGACCATCTGGCTGGGGATGGCTCTTCCCACGGACGGGAAACTCATCAATCTTGAGCTCGATCACAAGCATGTGGAGATATTCTCGATACAATTCCGAAAAATTTTGTTGCAGAATACTGAATTTGGCTGGTCTATATAGGTCACATGGGAGAACATCGCACATGCTGGCATCTCGTTCCAAGTCAAAGTGATTGAGGGCCCAGCCGTGGAGTCGTTGGTGAAACTGAAACCTGAGCCCCCCTTCGATTTTGTTTTCATCGACGCTGACAAGCCATCCAACACTAAATATTTCATTCAGGCAAAGCGCCTTATGCGCAGCGGTGGCATGATCGTACGTCCCTCAATATTTTCTTATATGCCTCTCAGAATAGCGTGTCTAACATCTATGTACTGCAGGGTAGATCGTGGACAATGTCGTCCGCAACGGGAGCATTGTGGATCACGCAAAACAAGATGAGAGTATCAACGAAGTGAGGGAATTGCTGAGGGCGATTCAAGGAGACGACGAGGTTGATGCTACTATCATTGGAACGGTTGGAGAGAAGGGCTACGATGGTTTCTTGTATGCTATCCACAGGTGACAAATAGGGTATTTGATAGAGAAGAATAAATAACGAAACAAAAACCTCACGGAGGGATACACAGAGAACTGCCAACAAGTTTACAGCATCGTGTCTGCATATGTGATGTGCGATACAGCTAAGAGCTAAGCATCATGTCAAGTGGGTCAACAGTGTCCGGCGCTGCGGAGACAGCAGGCATAATGTTATGAAGGCACCAACGAGGAAGCCAGTAACGAGGCACAAGGCTGTTTCCACGAGAATGAAAGGTTTGTGCACCATGGCACAGGAAGGTTCATCCGTTGTCTTGGACACATGTGTGCATGTTGCTGTGATTTTGCGATGTGTGCCTGGCAAGGAGGAAGTATCGCAATGAGGGTCATATTCCAACTGTGTTAGCGAAGTGTCCAGCGTGGGTGACTGTTGTGGAAAAGACACGTCTGGAAACATTCAGAGCAACTTGACCAGTGAGGGAGGTAATTGTATAAGGAGTGGGTCAATTGAACAGTCGGAGGTGTGATGGGATTTGACAGGCAATCCAAGGGTGTGAGGCCCAATCAAGGAGTCCGAGCTTGTCATCAGTGAAGAAATCTCGAGTTCTGGGACATGGCAATCACCCATTGAAATGGGCTTCAAGCAGCCTAGCATATGGGGTAAACTTTGAAATGTTTGTTGGCAAAGATATTGGTATGGAAAAGTGGATAGGAGAAGTGGGTGGAGTTAGGGGAGTGATCACTA
This sequence comes from Asterophora lycoperdoides, assembly GCA_018850815.1. NCBI lineage: Eukaryota > Fungi > Basidiomycota > Agaricomycetes > Agaricales > Lyophyllaceae > Asterophora > Asterophora lycoperdoides. The sequence continues at coordinate 10,254 of JABCKJ010000547.1, forward strand.
CTTGAGGACATTTCAGAGGAATGCCTAGGGACTGAGTAAGAATCAACGGACAGGGCGAGTTATGCATCATAGTGGGTCGGAGCGGTGGAGGTATAAGCAAGGAGGTCAAAAGGTGAGCAGGCTTTCTCATATTCCTCAGACTAATTTCCCCTTTGTATTTTCGGACGGCCTCGTCGAGTTCAATGATAACTCCCTGCAAAGGCTGATCTCCTTCGAGACGTGTGCTTGTTGAGTTGCTCACATTTCTTCAGCCATCAAAAGCACCATCGCACAGATGAGATTCCACAGCTCCAAATTTTCATGGACCCACCACTGTCTAGGCCACTGGGCTATGGCAAAAGAGAGGTGACAGTCGTGGTTTGAAAGTTGTCCAAAACGCACTTCTGGAACCAAGGACGCAAGAAAGCTATTGCCAGCCAAACAGAACCCGTGGTGGTATCTTGCAACCTCAAATCAGGTGTAAGCTGTAGGAAGCGGGCGGACATGTCCTGGCAGAATTTTCGGTACTTCCGTTTCTTTTCCATATAGTCCCATCCTACCATCGACAAAGTCGAGCTCTTGGTAGAATCCAATCGGTTGTGGCGGAAGAAGTAGGAGGGAAGTTTCTCTAGAAGAGAAATAAGGGGAATGGAAGTGAATACTGCAGATGCTGGAATGCACTCATGCACCAGCACAGATTGCGATTCTTGGGCAAATCGGTACCATTTCCAATGTTCATCTCGATGCCTTGATGAACAGTCAATGTCCTTGTTGGAAGAGTCAAAGATATGTGGACTTACTCTGAGAGGACACCACTTTGCAGCAGTTGCACAGCAGTCACTGCCTGTCAGGGGAGACTCTCGGGCCTGGTAGTCGGACCTGGGAGTCGGGCACGGACATCGGGTCCTGGAACTCTGACAACATTCCTCTGGCCTGACCATGCGTCTCCAACTCCCGCCTCAGATGCTCCGGCCACTCATCTTTGCTCGCACTGGTGCAAGATACATATTGGTTCTCTTTGCTCCTTTACACTACATTCCTTACCTACCCGACTCGGGACTCAGATCCTGATGGAAGCGTGAGCGCAGGCCCAGGCCGAAGTCCAGGCAGAGACTGAAGCGAAAGCAGCCCGCGTCCGAGCCACAGGCCGTCTGCGACCAGCCTTACCCCTGGTCTACGATGGGAGCCGGGTGACCGGAGAAGAGTTCATGAGGGCTTGCGAGCTGTATACAGAACTCCTACCCTCACAGTTCCCGGACGACTACACCACCATCCGGTGGGTGCTGACTTTCATGCAGCATGGCTGGGCAGCCAAGTTTGTGGCCAGTTAGACAAGCTTGCCATGCAACGTACCCCCCTCTGATCTGGGAGAAGCATTGCCGGTCAGAATTAGAGTCGGAGCCCAACAAATTCCTCTCCTTCACCCCCCTGCTGAGCGAAGACTCCGGACCGACAAGCACCCCAACCGGACTTTGACCCTACTGAAGCCTTCCTTTTGGGCAACCGCATTTATGCCACGGTGGTCCACCCATTAGCGTCGGAGGAGCACATCCGGGCGAGTCAGACCATGTCGCAGTGTCTAGCCAAGGCTTTTGCAGCCAATGCTGCACCAAAATCCTTCCGAGTTGCGGTCACCGACAAATTCCTCTCCTTTACCCCCTTGCTGAGCGAAGACTCCAGACCGGACCCTTCAGACCAACAAGCACCCCAACCGGACTTTGACCCCACTGAAGCCTTCCTTTCGGGCGACCGCATTTATGCCATGGTGGTCCACCCATTAGCGTCAGAGGAGCACATCTGGGCGAGCCAGACCACATTGCAGCGTCTAGCCGAGGCCTTTGCGGCCAACGCTGCACCAAAATCCTTCTGAGATGCGGTCCCCAACCACCTCCACAACTTTGAGGATGTCTTCGCTAAGGCCTCGTTCGACTCGCTCCCAGACCGGAAACAGTGGGACCACGCCATCGAACTGCTGCCGGGCTCATCCCCTACCGGCATGAAGGACGACCACCACAAAGGCATACACACCACCACGACGCCCCCAGGACCGCTGCTGCGCTGCCCTGACCACCACTCAAGATGCCCCCATGCCGCTGATGAGTGCTGGAAAGTGCTGGTCCAGAGCCAAAATGAGCTCTGAGCGTCACCTGCTTCCAAACAATCGTATGTGCGAGTGAGTCAAGAGTTCCCTATCACACAGGCAAATGGGTAG
>JABCKJ010000548.1:0-12440 GCA_018850815.1 Asterophora lycoperdoides
ATCCTTTCCGCCTCGGAGGAGCTCCAACTGTACTCCTCGAGGAGGGCTATTCGTTTTTGCCTCACGCGCGTGGCCTTCGACAACAAGGTAGTCGAGGTCAAAGACGGCGTCGATGCTGTGCTCTCCGGGACCGAGATTTGCGAGCTGAAGGTTGTCGAGGTCATGAAGAGCTTCCCTGGGACGAACGAGCCAGGACGAGGATACATCCATAGCCAGAGTATAGATCGGTTCGATTGGAAGGTCTTCCAAAACCGTTTGCGCGGGAATTTCTTGGCTGTGAGTCGATTAGTTCGTGTTTTACATTCTAGATGGACGGACAACGAACCCATTCTCGTCAAAAGACAGTGAAGGCAATAAGTTGTAACGATAAAAGCTTTTGAGCGGCATCTATTTTCAGTGAGCCTTCGGCGAAAGGAGGGTACCCAAGGGAGGACTTTCTTACCTCCTTGTGATGAGCAGGGTGTAGATGGATTTTGATAAATGTGTCGGGTACATTGGACAACCACTAAACCGGCCATTAGCATTGGACAATCATACAGTGGCATCGGCCTCACCAGAAGGAGACTCGACCACTTTTGTCCAAAAATGCTCAGGGGATCTAGGATGACCGCAATGTGGTAAAGAGCAGTAGACTTGTCACCAGCCTCGAACGCTCTGCCTTGAAAGTAAGCCAAAGCGTTCCAAGTAGAAGAATGTAAGCGCGCACGTATATTCAGAGTCCAATAGCTCGTATTGTCGCTGACGCGGCCTTTGTGGAGCTTGGAAGAGCGTGAATTCGCTGGGGTCCGGCAGCTGAATGGCCGCAACGACGGAAGATGCCATCGAAATGAGATGGGAGTAGGTCGCCCTATCACAATTCAGTCGCATTCATTGAGGTTTATTTGTTTCGTACATACCGATCAGCTTCGGAGGAAGAGGGCGCTATTTCTTCGAGCGCAGTGATAATTGGCTCAGTTCGTTTGCGGAATTCGTAGCCTTCTAAAGCAGAGTAGTCTGCTGCCCTGAAATCGCCAGCCTTAATAGGCCCCACAACCTGCGAGATGTGGCAATGAACAAGTGAGCGCTGAGTCTACTGAAAGCAGAATGGGATTTACCCGTCCGTTGACAAGAAGGGCCTGTTGGCCGGGAGAAATCTGAATTTCTCGCGCCAATAGACGGCTAGCCTTGACGTAGTCCGCATATCGCTTCGCGTCGAACTCTGTCACTTTTACACCCCCCGTCAATGCTTGGACGAGCTCGTCTTGGGACAACACTGTCTGCGTTGACTCGCTGGGAACCTCGAATCCAAGCACGCGGAGAAGCTGGTCTGGCGCAGTCTTGGTCAGGTGCAGGTGCGAAATCAGCCACGAGGCCAAAGGCCGGCTTGTCGTTTCAACGGGAACCTCGACGGGATTATGGATGAACGAGATGCGGGTACGAGAATCAGGAGTCTGGGACGGTTTGGTGAGATAACATGGAATAACTGGAGGTCACTTACGATTGACAATAATGCCTCTTTGACGAGCTGTAAGCCTGCCTGACTATCCAGGTCGGCGACGACATAAAGGCTGAGCGGGAGGACCTGCGGCCCAGCTTTGGACGGCCGGCATCAGAAATCGCCAAATCTGTGTGAAAAACGAACTCACAGGGATAAAGATACGACGATGGTGCCACGAGGAAGCCGGTTCTGGAGAAGAGATCGGGCAAGTTAAAGATCCGCAGGGAGCCAGGTGTTTTTGCTGGGTAGATGTATGGGCTCCTCCTCAGGCCAGTTGATGGTTGGTCGTAGAAGTAGGTGGACATGATCTCAGGGTGTTCGTCTGAAAGCTTCCCTTCATAGACCTGCGGACAACCGCCGTTCAGACCGTGAGTAATAGTTAGACAGTACTCACCTGCTGTTGCAGATACTGCATCTGGCGATTTAGTTCAGTCTGGACATGGCGGAGGAATTCCTGCTCGCATTGAAGAGATGAGTTAGATGCGGGAGGTGCAAGGCGAAACTGGAACGCGCACGTCATCGAAGTCAAATTGCTTTCCATTGAAGAAGGCGTGACCGAGAGGAGCCGCCGACAGTGTGGCACCGAGCCGCTCAGCATATGTTTGAGCCCTTTCAAGAGGAGTCGAGGAAGTGACCTTCCCCGCCAAAATGTCGTCCAGATCTGCGACGATGTGCGTCTCCGACCCCTCGACCTGTGCAAAATCCGAGAATAGTCTCCCAATGGTATCCCAATCAACTGCCGATTTCTCCGTTGGTTGGGCGGTTGCAATCTAATTGATCCCAATGAGATGTCAGAAGATGTGAGCAGGCTAAGCAGAATCTACTCGCCTCTTGAAGGAATCCGAGGGTCTTGCGGCGACCGTAGTTGTTAGCCAAATGGTAGAAAAGCCTAGCCATGCGAGCGCCTTGAAAAATATCCATAAGTCTGTGACGTAGAAGAAATAGAACTGTAGCCTAACCATTCTCTGTCTCAATAATCGGGACAAGACCGAACCGCAGAGGAAGATCCCTGTTGATGATGTTGGCCATGTGTCCAACGATGAAGTTCAAACTCGTGAGTTGGGAGAGATCTAGGACAAGAATGACGTTGAAGAGGTTGAGCCTGACACTCGGAAAGCCATGATATGCGGGGCGGAGCAGCTGATGGTGGTCTCCGTTCAGAGGGGAGTCGAGAACGTATGAGGTACAAACATACTGATGAAAGGGATGGATTCCATCTGTTATACCTGACAAGGGATGTCAGTGAGGGGTTGAATGCAGCATTGACATCCAACTCACCGAGTATCTTCCTCCATATTGTTCCAATATACCACAACACCGCCACCTTCAGGCCGGTCACTCGCGTCGAATAATCCATCCAAAATATCTCCTCCAGAATTCGCCACGGCAATATTCGGGTGCGTGAGCAACTCGAACGCCTCCGCGCGTGACATCCCGAGGGAGGTCAGGCTGAGCATTGCGGCTCGCTCCTTCTTCAAATGACGCAGAAGACCAAACGGATTGATATCCTTGTCTGGGACAACGGCGCCATTCAACCAGAGCATGTGCGTGCCGCCCTGTGCCTTGAGGGAGTTGCTTTGGATCTCCGCCTCGAGGCTAGCGTTGACGATGACGCGGCGTGCTAGGGTGGTTGCGTATTTGGGGAAGTTCTGAGAGAGACGTGTCAGTGTCACGAGAGGCTCCGATGAGTCGGCAATGAGCTGAATTGCTTGAGACCCGATGTCTGCAAGTGTTCACAACGTATGAGAATGACCGCCTCATGAAGCGTGGGTGGGAGGGCTTACTCTCCAGCTCTTCCCCAGTCAATGGAGTTGTGGCGCTTTGTGTGGAATTCTCAGGATGTTTATGTATAAGAGCCAGGATAGAATCTTGGACGGGTTCGGAGTCGTCGTTCTGTTGTGCGTTACCCTTCCTCGTACCTTGGAATCGGTATAAGTGCCTGTAGTACATGAAGAATTTCATCGTCAGAAATATACCTTTACGGGTACTCCTGTCATCAATGGCGAGATAGTCCGTCTTCTTCAAGTTTAAAGCGACGCCGTAGCCTGACAGATAATTTTGGAGCTGATCGTTGCGCGTCTTCGGAGGGATGTGGCGGAAAACGTATTCCACGAGAGGATTAGTGGCATCGGCCAGCGATAGCAAGTAGCTGTGCAGCTCGCGGAAGTTGGAAGAGGAAGGTGACGCGTAGAAGATTGCCGTCCGGGGAGGGCGTGTCAGGGTACGCGCCGGGGAAGGATATATGTGATCGAAGGTCAATAACTGAGGTCTTGTAAAAGGGCTGGCAAGCTTTCAGCATCTCAAACGAGAAAAATGGTGATACTGCACGTACTCAGAAGTTGAGGTTTTGACAGAAGGGTCGATGGTCTCTATCCCGGCAAGCTTCACTAACTCTTCAATATCACACACAACCTTCCCATACCACTCGACCCAGGACCCGCACTCATTTCCCTTGCTATGGTTTTGATGATCGACATAGTGCGAATAAAATGCCTCAATCTTCGGTGTGGCCGCGTGCAACGCGAGGCTCATCTCTACCGCCGCAATTGCTCCGGGTTCAGTCAAATGCCCGTTCGAGGCCGCAATCTCCAGTACAGCTTGGTGCGCGGCCTCTGGGGACAGGGAATGTGGTGCATTGAATACTTCTGGATCAGTTAGCTTGTCCAGAAGCGGGAAAAAGGCATCTGGTGACTCGAGAGTGATAGTTTCGCTTCAAGGTCGTCAGGCAACCGTCATGCATGCAGGAAGGCCTGGACGATGTGTACTTACAGGACTTCGAGAAATGGTGAAGGCGCAGGCCAAGATGACCTCAGAGAAACCTTGACGGGAGGGCTTCCATTTACTCCTCCCAGCACCGCGAAAGACAGCCCAAGGAGCTGAATTCTTCGCCTCATCATCTAGAGAATTCAGTCGAATTTGTTGGGTGAGATAGAAGAATCCGGCGTTCGTGAGCAATTCTCCTTTGAGGGCCTAGCAAAGCATGTATGCTGTTACAGAAGGCAACAGAAAATGGTATACCGAGTGGTCGACACGTCACGTCAACAAAACTCCGAGTTCGCGATCTAATCTTATCTCTTCAGCACGTGCCCAATTTTTTCGATCGGATCCGACGCCTTTGAACTCCAAGCTCAGTCATCCTTTCTGTTTTCTCCACTCATCTTTGGTCTTTTGTCATCAGAAACACATCTTGCTCAACACTAGAATCTAGATTGGTTCATGATGGAGTTTGTTCCAGCTCCCCCTGTCCATCGCGTGCTATGCGCAGATTGTGGTATGGATATCTAATCAAGCGCGAGATCCAGAACTGATTCGTTCTCTAGGAACTCCAATCGTCCCCAACTCTGCCAACATGTGTGTGGCGTGTCTAAGGAATACGTAAATGGCATTTACCTGTCGTGTCTGACGAAAAAAAAACCTGATTCTGCTCGAATATAGTGTTGATATCACGGAAGGAATTCCCAAGCAAGGTCTGTTAGCACTTGAACGAAAGCGACGGCTTCTCAAAGTTCTATCTTCAGCCTCCGTATCATTCTGTCGTAACTGCGAACGCTTTCTCTCCCCGCCTCAGGCATGGACCCTTGCAAAGCCCGAATCATCCGAGCTTCTGTCGATCTGCCTAAAAAAACTGAAGGGGCTCAGTAAAGTGCGGTTAACGGAGGCACATTTTATATGGACAGAGCCACATTCGAAGCGTCTTCGCGTATCGATGACGATCCAAAAAGAGGTGCGTGCCGTTGTGGTTGTGCCATCTTTCCGAGCGTGTGTAACCGCGTTATAGGTCCTGACCAACACAATCTTGGAGCAAACGTTCGAGATCGAATATCTGGTCCAGCATGGCCAGTGTCCAGACTGTGCGAGACTTGCTGCCAAGAACACCTGGAATTCCCTTGTTCAAGTTCGTCAAAAGGTCCCCCACAAGCGGACGTTCTTGTTCCTGGAGCAGTTGATCTTGAAGCATAACGCTCAAAAGGATACGATCTCGGTGAAGGAAGTCAAGGATGGGCTTGATTTCTTTTTCAGCTCTCGTAGTCATGCCCTCAAGATGGTAGAATTCCTTCAAGGAGTGGTCCCCATCAGGTAAGCATGGCCGGACTACCTCATCCCAATGCATTCATTCATTGTATTCTCCAGGTCAAAGAGCTCCGAACAAATTATCTCCTCCGACACCCACACCAATACCGCCAACTTCAAGTATACCTACTCCGTCGAGATCATTCCGATCTGCAAGGACGACCTCGTCTGCATCCCCCCGAAACAAGCGCGGCACATGAGCAATATCAACCCACTCACGATCTGCACGCGCGTGGGCAACTCCCTGCACCTGCTTGACCCTTCTACGCTGCAATTCTGCGAAATCACTGCGAACATCTACTGGCGCTCCCCCTTCTATACCCTTGCGAACGTGACGGACCTCGTCGAGTTTACTGTGCTCGACATTGAGCCCGACGTGCGGCGTTCAAAAGGCAAGTACGTCCTGGCGGACGCCCAAGTCGCGCTGGCGAGCGCTTTCCGATCGTCAGGGGGTGGGCACGGCGACGATGACGAGATGATGGACTTCGACGGGCGCGCGACGAACAACCAGATTTATCATACCCGGACGCATCTCGGCGCCATCCTGCAGCCTGGCGACACGGCGATGGGGTACTACCTGACAAACAGCAATTACAACTCGGACGACTTCGCGACTCTGGAGCCCGGGCGGATACCGGATATCATTTTGGTGAAGAAGTCGTATCCGAATAGAAGGAAAAAGAGCAAGGCGAGAACCTGGAAGCTCAGAAGTATCTCGAAGGAGGCCGGCGAGGAGGGCGAGACGAGTGGTGCCAGAGGTATCGTGGGCCGTCTGGGAGGCAGGGACCAGAAGAAGATCGAGGAGGACTACGAGCTGTTCCTGCGCGATATCGAGGAGGATCCTGAGATCCGTGGCGCGGTTAATCTCTACAAGGCACCAGAGGTAAAAATGGAGGTGCCGGAGGAGAAGAAAGGTGGGAAGAAGAAGAGAGCGCAGTTTGCAATGGATGTGGATGAAGCAGAGCCGGAGGAGGAGGTACAAGCAACCATAGAGGACGAAATTGAGGACGAAGAGGAAGAGGCAGACTTCCCCGAGATATCGTTGGATGAATTGCTTGAGGATTTCGACGAGATGACACTCGGGGCGGGGGCGGAGGAGGCTGAGCCTGTGGGGGCGTAGTTTAGGATGCTTGGATAGTTTTCATTTCAGATTCATGAACGTCGAAAATGAGATGGCGCCATGATTCATTAGGCTCAGGTTGTGCGCTACCAAGTTGTGTGGATTCCAGACCATCCTCAGGCTTCCTTCCTTAAAGTTCCTTTGAGCCTAAGCATGGCTTATTTTAAGTCCGTTCGAACTTTCGTAATTCACTGAACCTCCTCGGTAATTTCAAGTCAGTATGGGTGGACTCACCAACCACTAATAATCACCGATTTTGGGAGCCTACTGAGGTTTAAAGGAGTGTTACAATTTGACCTCTAGTGGCTGAATACATGACGGAATTTACGGAGGAAATGCTACAGTAGTAGGTAATTGGCTGAAGGTATGCTACAAGACTGGTCATACGCCTATGAAATCTATCTTAAACAGTGCAGTGAGCAGTTACAAGAGTAGGCTATTGTACTAGGTAGTGGTAAAATACTGAAGACACATTGAGGAGATGCTTCCGAACAATTTAGCCTCTCGCCGTGGAATAATAGCTTCGCGGCGACTTCGCCGGCTCATCCCATGTGGTCGGTGTGTAGGCACGTCTGGATGCGGCGCAGGAGTTGGCAATAGCAGCGTAGCCGACATGTGGATCGGCGCCTTGGTGGAGGTTCATTGACCTGCGACCGTTGATGATGCCAGATTGTGCCTGCGTTGCGTTATGGTAAGAAACCCTTATCTGAGGGATTCAAATCAGTCTGGTTTCATCGAAGGCAAAATGAAAGACTGTAGTAGTTACCTCTGAGTTGCTTACAATGCCGTAGACATGGTCTTCTTTTCCGTTCTTTCGACGGTGTCTTGATTTGAGCTCGCGCAGGAATAGAATGAATCCGCATCCGTAAGCTCCGACGAAGCGCCGACAGCGAAAGAGAGGTGGCCGACTGTTATTGTACGATGATGGCCTATCTCAGCGTTGTTTGCTTCGCACTTCAAATTCGAAGGCACGCCGAAGCCAAACACCTCCACAATCGAGCGTTTCTGGTGGATGAGGTATATGACCATCGAGGGGTACACAGCCTGCACAGTCAGACACATCAGGAGGGTGATAAAATGATAAAGCGGGATGTGACGAACAAGAAACATTGTGTAGGCCATTTGTATGATAGTTCCCAAGTAGTCCGGCACTGAATATCGATCGACCTTCACGAGGATCGTTATCATATTTGCGAGCTGTTCAATGACGAATCAACGATTGATGATTCTCTCGACTGACGTTTGCCTGCCTACCTTCATTGCGAAAAGTAAGAAGCCGGATTCGAAAAGAACCAGCGAAGCTTTTCGGAGGGTAGGTAGATTCTTCTGCCCCACAGATGCAGTGCCTGACTTTTCTTGCATCCTGAAGTGGATGTATACATATTGAAGCAACGGATTCATGATGAAAGGAAAATACCATACCATAGTTTGTGGAGTATAAGGCTCATTGCAACCGCATTCGTTGCTGCAGATAGCGCGAAAGATAAATTCAAGAAGATGCTGGCAAGGCCAGAGAAGGCATGTGCTTGGGTAACCGAGATGTATGCGATATTCATAGCTGCAAGTTAACAAACATCAGAACAGGGCTGACTTGAAGAGATTAGGGAAGATTCATACCGCCGGCGACGCAGAGCAAAAAGCAAGGGGCGGCCATTATCATTCTGTTCGCGGACAACAGCGTCCACGCCCTCCAGACTACGATCCCGTCGCTGAGAATTACCTATACCATATGGCAAAATCATCACAAACTGGTATCCCAACATATAGAGACAGACATACCAGCAGGTGCCGCGCCCAATTTTCCATGACGTGTAGAAATGCGAAGCTGTTGCGGATTTCCGCAATATACTCAGCACTGAAGTTATTTACGTCCACCTGTATGATAACGCGTTGGACTTCCAGCCCATAAGACGCCACTTCGCAGCTCCATGTGACCGTCGCAAAGACAAACGTAGCCAATGTTATAGCGAAGATAACCCTCGTTTGGTTGGATTTCAGGCCGCGTTGTCTGGACTTTCAGTGAGCAAACGTCGATCAAAGTGGATTGAAGGCGGGCGGAGCTTACAACAATGATGCACTCAAGAGGGCGAAAACCACTACGAATACGCCTGCACGAGAGTGTGTCAACACCTGGAATTTCACGATTAAGGGTGATACGCACCGTAAAGGAATGTGAGGAAATAAATCTTGACGATGAGAAACAGTTGTTCGTGGCCGATGAGGCGGAGGAGGACGGCGTCTGTCGGATCCATAGATGAACTGAGTGAATGTGAGTGACACCGGGCACCGCGCGATGGTGGTCAACATAATCCATGGTTTCCTTTAATACGACAGGCGAGACTACTCGGATGGGCGTGAACCAACTGCAAGCACAAGGTAAGTACCAATTACAGAACAAGATGCCAGCGTTTTTGACAACTGCCGATCGAGCAACCCTGATATTCGACTCGATTAGGACGTTCCAATGTCTCCCCGATTTATCCTCCTTGTATCCCTCCAGGCTCCAGCATGGAGCCGGGACCCTGCATCTCCGGAGGCCGACGACTCACAAGCTGCTAAGTTATTGTTTTTACCTTGAGAGTGTAGGACCGAGTCCTTGTAAGTAAGGCAAGTCCGAAGCTAGATATCGAGCTCGAGGTATGTATCAACCGACTGCGATTGATCTTTATAGAAGCACACATGAGAGTTTAGGAAGTACAGACGGGGATCAGAAACCCAAAAAATATCAGTCAGACGTATCGCCACCATGCGAGCTGGCCACCTCGCTCGACGCATCGTCGTCCTTTTGCGTAGTCGAAGCGGCCGTGAATCCTGACAGTATGGAGGAGCCTCCACCACCAGCAGCGCCTTTTGCCGCTTGGGCTGTCTTCCATGCATGCGCCATTTGCAGGAATTTGAACGAGGTGGGGTTGGCCTCGCGCTCGTCGTCGGCAAATACCAGGTCCCAGTCTTATTGTATTGGCCAATGTCAGTAGGCGCATGGGTGAGAGATGGGTGAATGGTAAACGAACCTTCGACTGTCTCACCAGTTTCTTTGTCCACGACACGGCGCTTGCTGACAATGGGCATCATGCCCTGCACCTTCGCAACGTCGGCCTCGGCACCATTTGCTTCCTCGAAAGTCTTCCACACCTCGAGCAACGCAACACGCTAGAATCAGAGAAGCAGTAGTCAGGACCCGGGACGCAATCAGGAGGAAAAGGTACTACGTACCTCGCTTTTCAAGCCTCTCCCCTTGAGGTCCTTATAACCTCTCTCAAACACCTCCCTCGCGAGCGCCGCATCCCCTGGTACCGTCTGCGGCTCCGCCTCCTCATCATCATCTTCCTCTTCCCTGACAGCGCGCGGTACGGGGATGGGCTCCGCCTCGAACAGTGCATATGAGATCCAGACCTTGACATGCCCGCTGAGCGCAACGAGGCGCTCGTACAGCGCGCGCGCTGTCTCCCGCTCGCCCTCCTCGATCTCGAAATCGATATACGCTTTCCAGAGGAGCTCCGGCATGGACAGCGGCGATTGCGAGACTCCAAGCTCGAAAATTGCGCGTGTGCGCGCGAAATCTTGGAGTTGCGACTCGAGCTCGGCGTATTTGATCCAAGCAGGAGCGTTTGCGGGATCGAACTGGAAAACGAGGGTTAACGTATGGTCGGAGGAAATGTACACGACTACTTACTTCAAGGTACTTTTCGTATAGTGTACGAGCACGGTCGAATTCTCGGAGCTAGCGTGAGTTTGTGGGGTGAGTTTCGGGATTACACCATTGTGAGGCTGGACCAACCTCAATTTCAAGCTCAATGTATCGCTTGAAAAGCGCTTCCTTTGGACACATCCCAATACCGGTTCCAAGGATCTTGCGAGCAGCCGGGAGGTCTAGCCGTCTGACCTCGAATTTGGCGAACAAGATCCAAAGTTTCGCGAAGGTGAATTGCTTATGTGGGACAAGCGTCATGGCGGTTTGATAAATCTGGCGGGCACGGTTGTAGTCCTATGGAAGGCGTTGAGGACGCGCAGGGGTAGATTAATGTTGGAGAATACGCACCTTGGTCTCGATCTCCTCGAATAAGGCGTAATCTAGCCACAAGAAGATGTATCGCCGCCAATGCCTCTTCTCGCTGCCCGGAGGCACATGAGCAACGGCCCTTTCATACACATCCCGTACCCGCGAGGCCGCGGCTTCCTCCTCCTCAGGGGTTGCACCCTCATCCTTGAGATCCCGCCACGCCCCTTCTTCCAACCGTGAATAGTCAAACCACACGTCGTAATTCCGCCCATCCTGCGACAGCTCATCTTCGTACTGTATTCGCCGCTTGCCTAGCACCGTATTTTCGAGCGTGTTGCGCGTCCCATGTTGTTTCTCGAACTTTGTGTACGAGGCATACAGGGCAGCCGATTTCGAGCGTGGTATCCGTGATAGTGCGAACTGTGATGCATGGAGTCAGACATATCGATAGGACAGCTCTTGACGTCCATACCTTGTAGATGACACGCGCGCGCTCATACTCCTTCAGCCGCGTCTCCATCTTCGCGAAGGCATTGAACACCGCCTGAGCCTTTTCGATCTGCTCCTCATCGTCGCCAAAGAACTCCAATGCAGTCTGGAAGACCTCACGAGCCTTGTCCAGCCTCCCCCGCTCTTCCTCGAACTTGCCCCACTTCACCCACACGCGGGGCTCCGGCCGCACCGCGACCCACCGCTCGTAGATCGTACTCGCCCGGTCGTGCTCCTGGTACCGCCCCTCCAGCTTGATGTATGCCTGCCACGCCTTGTCGTCCGGTTCCCACTGCATCCATCGCTCAAACACCTGGCGCGCACCCGGGACATTCTGCAGCAGCTCCTCGAGGTACACGTACTTATACCAGAGCTGGTCGACTCGCGGCAGGAGAGTGACGGCACGGTCGAAGAGGTTGCGTGCGTGTTGGACGTTCCGGGACTTGAGCTCCATTTCGGTATAGCTCAACCAGAGTTGTACGCTCCGTGGATCGACGTCGAGCGCACGCTCGAAGATGGAGCGCGAACGGGCAAATTCATTTTGGCTGGCCTAGATGGAGAGGCGGAGTCAACAAGGAAAATAGATACAGTGCACAATGCGCTGGGCACGTACCTCCCAGTTGGCGTACTGCAGCCATTCTTTTCTGGACGACTAGGTCAGAAGCCGGGAATGGATAGACAGCTAAAAGAACACACATGCTTCCCCTCGTCCTCCTGATCCGCTCCTCGAATTCCTTTCGTTTGCGGCCGCGATACTCATGAAGCTCCTCAAAGTCCTCGACCCGTTGCTTCGGGGCACGAAATGCAGTTTCTTGACGCTCTTGAGCCTGTCAAAAGCTTGTCAGCCTTTATAAAAGATATTGAAAGACGCTACCCGCACCTCTCGGAGCAGCTGCTCCGCAGTGATCTGTGGAAATTGAGTCAGTACATCCTCAGTTCGACGAAAGCACTGTAACTGACCTGGATCGCCGCCGGCGCTCGGTTTTTGATCCTATAGGTCTTCAGATGACATGACCAAGAAAGTAGGTCAAATGTGGTTACCTTGGGGCGCGTCCGTCTTGCATTGTAATTGAAAAGGGCTGCTCGCCGTCGTGGACGATGAGGAAGCCAGATACAAACACTGCCAAACACTAGTCTAATCTTTCTCCGGGTCCAAATTTGAACGTTCAACTATTCCCGTTGTCGGACTCCTCCTGAGGCCTGAGCCCCAGTGAAAAATCGGTTGAGCCGGAATGAGCCGAATCGAGCGAGAAGCCACCCGCCAAATCTGGCTCGATAGCGCT
>JABCKJ010000549.1:0-12435 GCA_018850815.1 Asterophora lycoperdoides
AACACTTCTCCACTCCTCCATGGTCAAAGACCCGGGCCACAAATTTGGCCGCCCGGCCATGCTGCATGAACGTCAATACCCACCGGATGGTGGTGTAGTCGTCCGGGAACTGTGAGGGTAAGAGTTCCATGTACAGCTTGCAGGCTCTCATGAACTCTTCTCCGGTTGCCCAACTCCCATCGTAAACTGGAGGTAGGGCCGGTCGGAGGAGGTCCGTGGCTAGGGTGCTGGCTGCCTTCGCTTCAGCCTCTGCCTGGGCCTCAGCTCAGGCCTGCGCTCTCGCCTCCGTGAGGATCTGGGTCCAGAGTTGGGCCAGATAGCAGGACAGTCTGTCTCAATCAGTGGGTATTGACTCTGCTACTGGCAGCGGTGCTGGTGGCACAGGCTCGGGGGTCAGAGCCGGAGGAGGGGGGGCTGGTGTCAAATGAGCGACGAGACGATCCAAGATGGTCAAGTTGGCTTGGAAGAATTGACAAGAGTAGACAGCAACATTTCCAGGGTGGCTAACCGCTGCTCGGTTGTCGGAGGCGATGGAGCCAGTGATTGTTCCTCCATGGTCGGGTCGGTTGACATCTCGAGACGGGGTGAAGGGGCAGACTGGGGGGTGGGATGGCAGGGTGCTCTACGCGCTGACGGATCTGATGACCTAGCCGGGTCTCTAAACACTTTTGTTATGCTGTAAGGGCAACCTTCAGGAGCAGACCGGGTCACACTGGCAAAGAGAATCTGAAGGTTATATTGCTGTACAGTATGGGGAACGTATATACTACGCACCTGGCAAAGAGAATCCAAAGATAACGAAAGTGGGGATCCCTTTGCCAGAGTGTCGATTATATGTGAGGACTGTGCAGTGCAACGAGGACTGACACACAGATCACGCGTGTCCGGACATGTGCCTCAGCAAGGCGCGCCTCGTGTTGGAAGGCAAAAATAGGTGAAAGTGTAATAAAGGAGTGTAATGTAAAAGTGCGACAAATACCAGTGTGTACCTCACACCAGTGCGAGCGAAGATGAGCGGTTGGCACTGAGGCAAGCGTTGGAGGCGCACGGTCGGGCGCGATGCCTGGGTCCAACTCCCGGGTCCGACTCCCAGGCCTGAGAGTGTCCCCTGACACAAAGTATTAAATGGTCTTCCCAATAACACTTTATAAGCGGGCTCCTTCAACAACTGCAAGTGTAATGATCAGGGTGCTTCAGTAAGTACATGAATATCATAGGCGATCCCATTTCAGACTTTGAACTTAGTGAACTCACAATCTTGGTCATCAGAGATCTAGCCTTTTCTTGGCAAGGCAGAGGACCGCCGATGATATCTGTATTCTTCTGGAAAATAGACTTCACAACATCGAAGGATACAAAAGTCTCAGAAGTTTGTCCCTTTCTACTGGTCAAGCTTTGTCTGCAAGGCATGAAGTGTGTTTGATGATTCAGGGCCAGAAGATTGCGCAGCAAATGCCGCTGAAAAGGTGCTGCTCATGAAGTCCCCGGAGGCTGTGGTTGGGTTTTCGAGCGTAGATGATTACATCTGCCGCAGCCCAGATCTTGAGAGGATGTCACTGTACAAATGGGTTTCTTGTTGTACACGTGTGAGGCGACTCCACAACGACTTGGACGATGAGCGTCCAAATTCCAGTCAATGTGCGGAAGACACATGCAATGACCTGCATTTGACACAGGAAGGGAATTCAGCCGCTTCTGTCGCGTTGCTATTCACTGAAGACCATCCACTCCATGCAACCCATGCTACAGTTTGCCGTGCTCCATTCACAAACAGAATTCCGAATTTTACTGGCCCTATGTTGCCCAGGAAGGATCAAGGTAACCGTGAATACTGGATCGCTTCTTTGACCCGTACCATCAACTCGTCAACCGTGGGAAACCGAGTCCGCTGTACTCGAGTTACACGGAAGACAGTCCAAAGGGGGGGCAGAAGTACTTACGGGCTCGCCATACTACACTAATACAAACCTACTCAAACCCCACACCGAACCCACACACCGTAATACCCAGAAACGCGCCGACAATGTCGCGCGCAACATCCAAAACGAATACACCAACCAACCAACAAGCACAGGAAACCTTGCGAAACAGCCGCTCAGCCAGCCAATCCACTACCACAGGAGACCTACCAGCTATGCTACCGCCAGTAGGAACCATCGTAAGGACAGCAAAAGAAGCCAAGGCATTCCTCGCGGAAAGGGGATACTTGGCAAAAGGTATGGAAACAACACCAGCTATACTGACGACGTCTCTCCTACAGATTGCCATGACGCCAGGAATCAATAAAACCGTCATGGACGGCATACGAGCGGTCGCATATCTACTGGAAGAACTAGTGGTAGAAAACACGGCGGACAGGGTAGTACAGGCCGTACTCGAAAAACTCGCCGAACCCATTCAACACGTGAAGGAAGCCTCCAGCGACATCACCGACATAGTCCTAGCGATGAGGGAAACCAACAGGAAGATAACAGCAGCGGTGGATGACATGCGGGACGAGACAGATGTACTAACCACGAAAATCACAGAAACCGCGCAGGAAATTATAGACAACACCAACACCAGGGAGCAGGCAGCAGCAGAAGCGGCGTCGGCAGCCACGGCAGCAGCCACAGCGGCGGCGAAGGCAACAGAGGAGGTAAAGGCCGCGGTCTCGAAGGTTCCAAACATCCTGCAGACACAACCCGGCACCGCACAACCCCTCTCATACCGAGACAAGCTCCTTGTACCGACATCCCACCAAGCAGCCATTAGCAGAGGCGACGCACAGGCCAGACAAGTTATCATCGAGAAGGCACCTGGACAGGAGAACGGACTCAAAGACCTCACCGAACAGCAGCTCGTAGCCAAGGCTGAACTCGCAAAACACCTCATGGGTATCTTCGCGGAAGACGCACCGAAGGACATGGCATTCATTGCGGCACGCATACACCGGCACAGTGGATCGATCGCATACTTACTCGACTCAGAAGAAAGCGCAAGATGGCTGCGAAAACCCGACGTAATGAAAAACTTCATTGAACGATTCGGAGGTACGTCAATAATGCGCTCCAAACTGGTATATGTCATAGCAGAATTCGTCCCGACCACCTTCAAGGCGGACGACATGGCAGAGAGGCTGGAGGTCGAGAGGAAGAGCGGCCTCCCAGGGGGGGCTCTCTTGCATGCCAAATTCATCAAGCCGGCGCACCTTCGATCACCAGAACAGACGAGAGGGCACGCCATATTGGGCTTCATATCCAGAGAAGCCGCAAACCACGCCATTCGCCACGGCCTAATCATCAAAGCAAAGGAGATAACGATCCGAAAACTACTACCCGAACCCAAGCGTTGCCTCAAGTGCCAGCGAACGACGCCTCAGCACATGGCGGCAGAATGCAAGGCTGACAGCGATATATGCGGCAGGTGCGCAGGAAAACACAGAACGAGCGAATGCAACATAGAACACCACGAGACGGACAAGCTCAGATGCGCCAACTGCACAGGCGACGCCGCGCGAGGACACGGGGCTACTGACCGAACCTGCCCCCATTTCATTGCAGAAACCAAAAAGATATACGACAGAATCCCGGAAACAAAATACAAGTACTTCCCGACAGCGACCCAACCGTGGACATGGGAGCGAACTGACGGCAAAGATAACCACGACAACCTACAAAGCACGGCATGGATAACGAACGATACCCCCCCCCCGAAGGAAGCACGCAGGCAAAACGTCCGGTAGGACAGGACGGAGGGAACAGAGATCCAAGGAGAAGAATCGTCGAAGTCGACCACTGGGAACCAGGCCTGGGATACAGAAGCGAGGATTTCACCTGGATGATGGAACGCGGAGGAAGTCAGGACAACAGGGACCGCAGCCGGAGCAGAGGTAGCACAGGAACCACCAGGAACGAAGACAGAGGACGAACAGGTAGCCACCAAAGGCGAGGCCCCAACCACGACAGGCAAAACTCACAGACAAGCATCGCCTCATACTTCAAACCGACTGACCGCGATGGATCCATACCCCCCCCATCCTCCCAACCACGCCGAACCTGGGAGGAAGAGATGGTGCTCGCAGACAAAGAGCGAGCGGAGTTCGAGCGACTCTCCAAGAAATACGGCACTCAACCCGGGGGACCCACGATAACGCCATCGGCCACACCCATGCCAACGGTCATCGTGACCCCAGCGCAGAGATGAGTGCCACGCCCGAACCTGTACCACCACCCCCGACCAGAAAACTGCGGATATGGCAACAAAACATCAACCGATCCCTAGACGGACAGCATGACCTTCTAACCTCACTACGCACTAACGACTATGACTTATGCTTAATACAGGAACCCTACATCGACCTCAACGGGAAAACGAGAGCCAACCCCAACTGGACCACTATATACCCGACGGGACACGAAAACGACCCCAAAGCAACGCGATCGGTAATACTGGTCAACACAGCACTAACATCCGACGGCTGGTCGAGAGTACCGATTGAATCCCCCGACATCACGGCCATACTCTTGAAAGGGGACTACGGAACGCTCCTCCTAATGAACATATACAATAACTGTGACGACAACTCATCTCTTGACCACATTGTAGGCTTCAACCGACGCTACAGGGAGACGAACCCTAGACCGACCTACACTCTGTGGATGGGAGACTTCAACCGACACCACCCGTTGTGGGACGAGGAACGAAACAACCACCTGTTCACCCCACGGAATCTAGAACTCGCACAGAAACTACTCGATCTCCTCGGTCACTTCGACATGAAGATGGCTCTACCGCCACGACTACCTACGCTCAAAGCCCATGGGACAGGCAACCATACCCGGGTGGACAATGTATTCTGCAGCGAGGACCTCATGGACTTAGTGGATTACTGCAACGTCGAATACGCAGACCGGCCGATCAAGACCGACCACTACCCGATCGTAACCCGGATCGACATTAACGCCCAGACCAAACCACATATACCAAGACGTAACTTCCGCATGGCAAGATGGGAGCCACTCATCAAGCAGGTGAAAGAACAACTAGCACTGCTAAATCCCCCTACAGAAATACACAGCGTCGACACATTCAAAACGCGACTGCAGGAATTCGACAACATACTACAAACGGCAATCAGCGAACACGTACCGATGACCAAACCCTCACCGTACATGAAGCGGTGGTGGACGGCAGAGCTGAAAACCATGAAGGCCGAAACACGGAGACTGGCAAACAGGGCGAAGAACCACCGAATGATCCCAGGACATCCCATCCACGAGGAGTACCGGCGAAAACGAAACGACTACTCAGAAGCGATAAAGAAGGCGAAGGCCGACCACTGGAAGGAATGGCTGGAGGGTCTCGACGAATCAAGCGTCTGGACAGCCAGCCGGCTGGTGACTGGGCCGGCCTCGGATGCAGGACGCTCAAGAGTACCGACACTCCAACTCAGAGACCCCATCACAAGGGAAATCATCGAGGAGGCGGACGATAACAAACTCAAGGGAAACCTGTTCTTCCGACAGTTCTTCCCAGGTAAACCGCAACAATCCTCAGTGCCAGCTAACTACAGATATCCAATGCAAAAATGGGACTTCAAGAACATCACCAATGAACAGGTCGACCGCGCAATACAGAAGATGAAGCCCCACAAAGCCACGAGGAGCGGCACCATCCCCAACTCGCTAATGATCAAAACACGGGAGCTTATCGTCCCTTTTCTAGGCCCCCTCTTTCGTGCCACTCACAACTTACAGCACTATCCCAGAGACTGGGCGCTCACGGAGACGCTAATACTGAAGAAACCCGGAAAGCCCGATTACTCGTCACCTGCGGCATGGCGACCAATAGTACTATCGAACGGATATGCCCGCCTACTTAACAGCTGCATGACGGAGGACATCGTCGTCATGACGGAGAAGCTCGGAATCATACCAGCTAATCACTTCGGGGCCAGACCAGGGCGGACCACGACCGACTCCATACATCTGCTGACAAAAACGGTGAAGGACGCCTGGAGGAAAGGTAAAGTAGCATCGGCGCTCTTCCTAGACGTGAAGGGAGCATTCCCAAGTGTAGCAGTTGACCGGCTAATCCACAACATGCGCCGAAGGGGGATACCTCGAGAATACACCGACTGGATGCTGCTCAGACTCGGCGGGAGAGAAACCGTACTCACATTCGACGACTTTGTTTCAGAACAGTTCTCCATCGAAAGTGGACTCGACCAAGGGGACCCTTTCTCAGTAATCTGCTACATAATCTACAACGCCGACATCTTGAAGATACCCGTTAAGGAGAAAGGAGAAGTCATGCTCCTCTTCGTCGACGATGCGGCGGCCGTCGTCATAGGGGTTGACTTTGCAGAAACCCACCGCATGCTGCTCGATATCATGCAGAGGGACAGGGGCATACTGAAGTGGGCAGAGGAGCATAACTGCGAATTCGGCATCGACAAGTTTCAGCTCGTCGACTTTACTCGAAGACTCGTACCCCACACTTTCATGCTACGACGACGGGTCCCGACCCCCAGAACAGCGATCACAATTAACGGCCACAGGATAGAATCCAAAACTCACGCGAGGTTCCTAGGAGTTCTCGTCGATAACACCCTCAGGTGGAAGGAACAGTGCGCAGCAGCGCTCGCAAAGGGACACGACTGGATGGTACAGTTCGGCCGGCTCGCCCGGGTCACCCAGGGAGTGTCCGCCCCCCACGTGCGCCAACTCTACATCGCCATAACTATACCCAGGATGTTATATGCCGCCGACATTTTCTTATCCCCACCCAACCGACAAAGCGAACCAGCAACGAAGAAGACCGGAAGAGCCATCATCAGTAAACTAGTGTCGGTCCAACGGCGAGCGGCGATCATGATCACGGGCGCCATGCGCACGACACCGACATCAGCTCTGGACACAATGGCGGGCCTCATCCCCCTCCCCCTCCTAATCGACAAACACCGACATAGGGCAGCCTTACGACTCGCAACACTACCGGAGACCCACCCCCTGCACGAACCTGTCCGGAACGCGGCCAGGAGATACGTCAAGAGACACCCCCACCCGATGCACGAGCTCATGAACACGTACAAGATAAAGCCGGACACCATCAAAAAGATAGCAGCAGTACGACACGACCCCAAGTGGAAGTCGCCGATCAGGACTAGGATCGAGGAGGATGAAAAGAAAGCACTCAGGGCGGAGGAGGAAGACGAAACGGACATAAAAATCTACACCGACGGATCAGGCTACGAAGGAAAGATTGGGGCATCGGCGGTACTCTACAGAGGAGGAAGGGAGAGATCAACGATGAGGTACAGGTTGGGATCGGCAATGTCCCATACCGTTTATGAAGGGGAGAGCGTGGGGGCCATCATGGGACTGAAGCTACTACAACAGGAACGAGACGTCATGGCAGCCTCGATGTATATCGACAACCAAGCTGCAATTCAGGCCACGGGGAGGATGGTCCCAACACCAGGACACTATATCATCGACGCCTTCCACGACGAATACAAAACTACGATACTAACCCACCGGTGGCTACGCCTTACGATACATTGGATCCCGGGGCACAAAAACAACGTAGGTAACGAACGCGCGGACGTACTGGCGAAAGAAGCAGCGAAAGGTACAGTAAGTGGTCGCGCGGCGCTCCCCCTCCTCCTCCACGAGACGCTCCCACGGAGCAGGTCAGCCATGCGGCAAGCATACTACGAGAAGATAAAAGAAACGGCAGCAAAAATCTGGACGTCATCACCACAGTACGCGCGGATGAAGAGCACCATCCCGAACCCCCCCCCCGTCGAAAACATACATAAAGATGATCCAGAAACTACCACGAAAACATGGGAGCCTCCTCACCCAACTGATCACTGGCCACATTCCGCTTGCTGCACACCTCTACCGCATCAAGAGAGCCATATCCCCGACGTGCCCAGCGTGCCGACAATCCCCCGAGACGGTACATCACTTCATTATGGTATGCCCAGCACACCGCGACGCATGCAACAAACTACAGAGGACGCGAAAGCACCACACGCAGTCCCTATCAAAACTCCTGTCCAAACAGGAGAACTTCCCCGCCCTATTCAAATTCATAACCACCACGGGGCGGCTTCGGTCCGTGTTCGGGGACCTCACTATGCCACCCCAGGCTGACCCCAATGACTAAACCCCGCACGTAAACCCACCCAAACGACACCCGGAGCTGCTTTCCTTTCTGCCAGTATGAACACGCTGACGTTACCGAGCCCCAACAGAGACCACCCCCGGGACGAGCCCACTCAGTTACCTACTTTACATCCCACTATAATCTACCTGGTATCTTACTAACCTACTTACTATAGCGGCCTTGTAGCCAATATAACCTGCACGTTTAGCGCTCTGGGAGGGCCACGCCCCCCCAAAGTGACTGCTTCGACCTACTTACATATAGTATACCCTACGGACGATCACGTACGATACGGTATTCCCTTACATATGGCTAGCCACACCGGGGAATAACAAGACACAAAAAAAAAAAAAAAAAAAAAAACGTGAATACTATTGCTCAACGATGCTTGCATTGTTTAAACCGTGGATAAATGGCTTTGACCTGCACCACCTAGAAGAAACGTGGGATCAGAGCTTCATCACCCATATCTTTTCCAGTCCTCATCTCAACATCATCAAAAATTTAAACATTCGGTACGAATGCCTTGATGCGTGAGACGACTTCCATACTCAAATGAAGTCGGGGAAAGCTTCCTTTGTGAGCAACCTAGGCCATAGCAGTGACAGTGATGTAATGATGGCAATGAACAACTATGATGACCTTGACTTTGATAATCACAGCGATGATCCTACCGCTGCAGAGACATTAAACAAAGTGATTGTGGGCTCCAGTGAGAGCAGACATGGACCTCATGAAACAGATAATGGATCAACTAGGTTGGTTTTCTGCAAGATTTGACGTCCCTACTCACCCAGGCCTTCAACCTGAGCCTGTATCCACCAGGCAGGCAGGAACTATGTGGAAGGCCATTGTAAGTGATGCACGATCTGAGATACTCGCAAAGCGTGCTCAAAACCTTCCTCCTAATGCAGGCTTGAACGCTCGGACACCTGCCAGGAATCTCAACGTTGTGGAGGTTGTTGACAGAACATATTTGCAACGCAAATACAAGAGTGTTGAGTGGGAGAGCACTATAGCACATGTTACCGATATGTTTTGCCTGAACGCAGAGCAAGAGCACGCATTCCGCATAGTTGCTAATCATGCCGTCAAACCAAACGCAGAACAGCTGAGGATGTACATGGGTGGCATGGGAGGAACTGGGAAGACGCAGGTGCTGAAAGCTTTGTCTGAATTTTTTAGCTGGCGCAACGAGTCCCATCGCTTTGTGGTAGTTGCGCCCACGGGAACAGCCACTTTGCTCCTAGGTGGATCTACATACCATTATATGTTCAGCATAAATGAACATGCAGGACAGACCACATCAGCTCAGCTATCCCAGGTGAAATCCAGACTCACTGGAGTGGAGTACGTATTTTTTGATGAAGTCTCGATGTTGAGTTGCCGCAACATGTATCGCATTTCCTCCGAATTGGCGAAAATCACAGGAATCGTCGACGTGCCTTTTGGAGGTATGAACATGGTTTTTGCAGGAGATTTTGCTCAGCTACCACTGGTCATGGGAGGCGAACATGTATCACTGTACAGCCGCACTGTTGGGAGCAATAGCACTGATTTGAAAGATCAAGAGGGTGCGCTGGGAAAGTCCATTTGGCACCAGGTCACGATGGTGGTGATTCTTTGCCAGAACATGCGCCAACAAGCCCAAAGGCCTAACGATGAGAACCTCTGCCTGGCCCTCAGCAATATGAGGTACAGAGCCTGTACACCGGCAGATATAGCGTTTTTATGCAAGCTTGTGTCCCAAAATATTGAAGGTCATCCCTGTATCACCAATGAAAGATTCAGGAATGTTTCAATCATAACAGGCTTCAACTCACATTGTGAAGCTATCAGTCTGGCCGGTGCAGAGCGCTTTTTCCAAGAGACTAACCAGAAACTCGTCAACTTTTATTCCATTGATTCAGTGTTGCCAGGGCATGCCGACGATGCCAACACTCGGAAGCGTTGCAAACATCCTGCCATAGCATCGACAAAAAACAGCAATGGGCTCCAACACTTACTTTGGAACCAACCAGCTTGCGCTAACAACACATCCTACCTTGCAGGAAAATTATCTCTGTCCGTTGGGCTCCCGATCATAATCAAACAGAATGTGGCTACCGAGCTGTGCATTACAAATGGACAAGAGGGCTTGGTTCATGGTTGGCAGTCGTCTGTGGGACCGATGGTTTGCCAGTCAACATAATTCCACTAGTGCGAACCAATACTTCGATAGAGGTTAGCCTTCCTGATGACAAAAAGGTCAGAATAATGCACTCCCAAGTTGAGATCATAGTGAACTACGCCATGACAGATTATGCCTCACAGGGTAAAATGCGGCAAAACAACCTGGTGGATCTTAACAACTGCCGCTCACATCAATCGTACTACACCGCATTATCCTGCAGTTCAACGGCCACTGGAACCTTGATTTTGCAAGGTTTTGATGCTTCTCGTATATCCTGCGACCCTAAAACAGGTGGCAGCAGAGCTTCAGGTGCACTGCGCCAGAAGTTTTGCGAGCTAGAACTACTAGATGAGATCACTCGCCTCAGATATCTGGATAAGCTTCCGAAAGGTATGTATGATGCCAATCAGTGCAACATGTTGATTCGTTCATTCCGCGAGTGTAAGGGAACGATGTATATGCCTCCTAAACTGCACAAAGCTATAAGATGGGGTCGACCAGGTGATGACTTCCTGGAAGATAGTGTGGATGACGTACTGAATAAAGTAACCATCACGGCCGAGGCTCCGCCTCTGAGATCAGCATCCTCATTCTTTGTTCCAGCCAAGGGAGCGCAGTTCCCAGTCAAGAGGGGCATTAAAACCTCGTTCGTTCCAGCTAAAGGAGCACAACCTGCAGTCACTAATAAGCCAGTAATAACACAGCCGCGTATCCCCTCTAGTGAATGCAGTGCACCGGTAGGCACACTGTGGTCAGATAACAGCTGTGCCTACGATGCCATAGTCACGTTTCTCTTTGACATTTGGAGGCATGACCCTGTCACTAGGATCCATAACTTCGGTGAACTAAATCACAGATTCCTCGGTGGTCTGGCACACTTCTTCACCCTGATTCCGCTCAACGCGGTGTTGCCACAGTTGAACAAAGCAAGGGACGGTGTTAGGGCTCTTGTGAGCCAAAGCGACCCTGTCGTTTTCCCATATGGGCAATACATTAGCGTACACGATCTCTTAAGCTCCATACTGGCTATGCCAAGGAGCGTCACATATTTGAGGCGGTCTTGCCAAGGCAGACACAATGTTGCCCGACAAGGAGTCCACTCTAAAAATGCACACTTGGTCGTATTAGAGTGTAACTTGCATGACGATCTTCAACATTACATACTAAATCTCCAGGTAACAAGTGCATCGCAATGCACAGTGTGCCACAGCTACCTTACCAAATGTAAATCAACATAGATGCAGTATCGCTGTTGCCAATTTTCTTGCCAAAATCACTTCTTCAATATTTGACACCATTAGAGTAGAACTTAACATGCCGTATGGATGTATCGGCCCACTCGTCCAAGTTTTCAGCTTGTTGCACCAGGCCTAGAGTAGAGCAGAACCCATGTCTCAGATTGCCACCCACGGTGACACCTGGGGCCCCTTCACCACCCTTCCACCTTGGAGGTCTTTCATGATCTTCCAAAAAGTTGTGTTGTCACAGCCGGAGAGTGCCTATCAGATCTCGCTGTATGGCCCAGAAAGGCAGATCTGTTTGCCTTGCTTTGTACAAGGTGCTGTTGTGCTCTACTTGCAGTGTGCCACAATAAAGGTTGCATTGCCACATTTGGAAACTCCAGTAGTTGCTGCGACGGTTTGCCGCAGCCCGCCATAGCCTGCCCTTTCCTTACCATCCATGGTTCAACCACGAAGGGTTTAGATGATGCTCATACTAACCTTGTCTGGGTCCTTGTTTGCTGTATCTATTACTCCACTCTTTTCTTACTCCTGTTGACATGGTGTGAACTGGTACACCCGTGAAAAATGCGATTTTGTGTCAACAAAATGTGTTATTGTGCTCAGACTAGAGAAACTATAGAGCTGGGGAGGAGCCCGACTCTGTCAGTTAAAACCGTGTTGGAAAGCACCCAGACACTCAGATTGAGGAAAGTGCAATGATACCTGAGGGGTCAGAACACTATGCCTAGTTGACGAGGACTCATAGGTCTGATGTGTGCAATAGAGATGGCAATCTATTCATACAGTTGGTGGCTACTTCACGCGTTACAAAACAAGGGGAAATACTCTGCCCTGACTTCAAGCGCAAGGGCGCGATCTCGA